>JABUQX010107450.1:0-25000 GCA_015478945.1 Trachelipus rathkii
CAGATAATAACTCGTTCATTCAAAATTTATATATAGTTTTCGCGTTTGCTCAATTTGAGCAGCATAAGTTTTCGTGCGCCGCTTCATATATATATATACCTTTGCATATATATATATATATATATAACTATATATATGGGGTAGGGTGCGAGAGGCAGGTAAATAGGATGGTTAAGATGGAGAAAGGCATCGCCGTAAGGTAGTCGGAAGTCTAGTGGTGAGACAATGGTAATCAGGGCACCCTCTGTTCTCTTCAATTTCTCATCGGTCAACACCTTCCCCCTGCCATCATCTCTGATTGCTTTCATCACCATCCATATACAAATTAAATATCTAAGGAAGCATACATCCCTGCCTCACTTCACCATTAATGTTAAACCATTCACTTTCAATTTCATTTATTCTTGCACATAACGACATTTTATCACATACATACTTTTAAGTTCCATTCAGAAACCTACCAAACGACTTCATATATCCCTTGCTAAGACAAACACAGCTTCCCTATTACTCTTGCCATAGGCCTGTTGCAGTCAATAAAACCTTAATACAATTTATTCTTCTCTCTCACATTTTTCTTAATCATTTTTTCAATTTGAAGATTTGATTTACACGACACCTCTACCGCTTCTAAATGCCTTGTTCTTCGCCAGTAACTAGAATCCACTTTTCAAAGAAAAGCCACCGTACTGCCTATCTTTCATAGCGCTCAATAAACTAAGGCCCCTGGTTTCCCCATATCTCTCTACCCATATATAAGGAGTACATTATTCTTCATCTCACGCCACGAATCTTCTGCGGAACAGCTTTGGGCGCAGCACTCACTTTAAAATCAGGTGCCTTACTGACACTACCACAAGTTCAGTGAACAAAACACTTGGTGAATTCCATCTATACCTGCGGATTTACCATTCTTCAAGTTTCTTACTCCCATTATATCCTCCTTACTAATTACCTCACATCCCCAAAATACCTGTTTCATCTTACACCATCTCTTCATTGTTGCCAATGCAATATCACCTCTTCATTACTCAATGTTTTGCAGATTTTCATGTTTGCAAACCGTTTCTTTCCTCACATCCATTTCATCAGTCACGAATTACCATCTCTATTCAATAAATATGTGATTATTACCCTTACTCTCTTTCTCTCAACCCTCAATGTACTTTCTTTCAGAAGAGCAATAATGTATGAAGTCCCCATTCATTCCTCCTTCGAGCTGTTTCATTTACCGCGCCGTCTGCATTGTGCAGCTTTTGCTCAACAGCGCATCATATATGTTTTTAGCGCTTTTCTTTAGGGACCTCGTCGACGTTGGGTTTGGCACGTTCAGCCACGTCTCCTTTTTGGCGCGGCAGGCACATAAATCAGCTCTTCGTTCAATAACTTGCTATGACGATTTCTTTACTTTTATTTAGCACTTCCATATATTTCTCTTACACTGTACATTCTTTGCACGTCCAGATTTGTTCATTTATCTTGTTCACATTCAACTGATTTATTTCCAAGTGTTCTCATATACTTTTCCTTATAACCTTCTTCACTTAACTTCTCACTCTTAATTCTCTCCACTTCTTTCCTTATCTATTTCCTCTCCATCCATGCCCCTACTAACTTAATCTTACATAAAACATAATAATAATCTAACAATCCCATTCCCAACCCCTCTCCTCCCAGAAATCACTCACCTTCCTACCATTCTCTACTTTTCTCGCAATCCTAAAAGGTACCCGTAATATCATTCCTCTTTCGATCACCTATCCAACCAGTTAAGTTACCCAACACAATCAATCTGAAGCCTTTACTCACTCCATCCAAAACATCATTCCGATTATCCCAGTAAGTTACACTCCCCTCAACATCACCAACAGATGGACCATATGCTACAACCACACAAACCTAAGCTAACTTTAACCACTAGAATTCTAGTACAAACACAAACAAAATCACCCCAGCTCTGTCCCATGGGTCACTCATCAGAATCTCACCTCCTTCTCTCCCCCCTCTCATTCTTCTCCACTCCAGCACACCCACATTTTACCTCACATCACTCGTCTTAATTTCATCTTTGTTTCAGTCACAGCAAGCAAATCAAATTTACCCTTTCTAGATGCATCCATCACCTCTCTCTTCTTCACCTCACTATTTATTCCTCTAATATTCCATGTACCCAAACGATTCATACAATTCCACCAGAAGATATAAGGTCGCTTACGGCGATCACGATCAGGTCCGAGGCATGCATAAGCATTCCTACAGTATAAATAGGTGCTTGCGGGTCACCAACTCAACTACCACTATCCCTTTAATAGCCTCCTACGATACCCAGAATAGGCCCTGTGGGAGCTCTTTATCCCTCGCACACAGGGATATATGAAAAAAAGGTGTTGTCTGAAATAGTAATATTGTTTTATGGTCTGTATGTGATACGGAGCATCTATTTCTTTGTTTGAGGAGTGTGGGTATGAGAGCAAAACAAGAGAGACGAACCATTGGGCACTGGAATGTCATGGAATCTACCCTACACCCCAAATGTCCAATGGGAGGTAGTCTTATCGCTTGGAAAGCGCTACTTCCCTCCATCATCATCATCATCATCATCATCATCATCATCATCATCATCATCATGATGTTAGTGATGAAGTAAGGTAGTATGTTTGGAGAATCAAAACTTTCCTCGCTATGGATTATAAGCGTAATTGGTGTAGCAGAACCCGATCTCCCTTCCTTATGAATTTTTTTTAATGATTTTTTCTTTATTTGAAAGACATTTAAGTCCATTTCATTAAATTAACCATTCATGGATTGGGGAGAGGGACGAGGGCTCCTCCCTTGAAATATTTCTCACGCTATGCCTTTAATTAGCCATAATTATCATTAATGAAAAATTATTATTATTATTATTATTATTATTCTATTATTATTATTATTATTATATTTATTTTCTATTTTATTATCTATTATTATATTATATTATTATTATTATTATTATTCTTTATATATTATTATTATTTTCATATTATTATTATTATTATTTATTACTTATTATTATTATTATTATTATTATTATTATTAATTTATTAATATTTATTATTATTATAGGTAATACTGTAACATTATATCGTATTGGAGATTACGTTGATATCAGCCGAGGGCCTTGTATAAGTCACACACGCCATTTAGGGAAGTGTACAATAACTGCGGTACATCCACTTCCTGTAGATGAACAATATTTGACCATGTACAGAGTTCAAGGAGTTGCTTTACCCAAGGATTTTCACGTAAGTACTACTTGTCAGTTTGTAGGTTTTACTTATAAAACATTTCCATGGGGTTATTTTTCCATCGTCAAGTCATCTAGGTTCTGGTACATCTGATCCTCACACGACATATCACGATGTTGATACTTTAAATTTTGTGGTATAGAGTCCATGTCTAAAAACGAACTTTGGTTAAAGTTTTTCAATTTCGGCAGGTTAGGCAAATGTGTTGATAAAGCGCCTTTGTCATGACCATGCACCTACTTAATGCTGTGAGGTTTTGGCTACTTTGTAGACATATCTTCGTTGCTATTTTAATATCTAAAATCAATGAAACTTAAGACGTTTTAATCATACGAAATTTCGTGCAAAAAACGGAATCCGGCGATTTCTTGCGAAGTTTACTTTCGTTTACAACACAATTGGAATAGCTGTTGTGATGGATCTTCGTCGATTTGTAACTAATAAAAGAAACTAAAAACATAAACAGATGGTTTATATTTCACAAATAATTGATCTAACTTATCTCTGACTTGAGGTTTTATTCGATTTGGAGAAAATTAGATTTAAAGCTGATCTTTATTGAATAAAACATTCATCAATTCAAATGTACTTACCACGCGATGCTCTGTGGCTCAAAATCTTCTTCCTTCTTTACTACAATAATCTTGTGCTTCTCTACTGTTCTCCTAAAGAACAGATTTTCATCTTTTCTTTTGAATATTTGGCTCTCTCCCGAGACTTATATCTTCTCATACCAAATAACTGGGGTCCTCTATTCTAGGGGATTTCATGTAACATACACTGAATGTTGGGGGTCCTCTCATAGCTCGATTTAGGTGGGGGGAGGCCGATCATTCAGCATTCTTAACGATCTGGAGAACTTAATCAAAGACCCTGACAACAATTCTCGGATCGTCCAACCATTCTTGAACTCACACTTGACCTATGTTTCACCACTAGTCCTTCTCTCTATAAATACACTACCTTCGCTCCTATTGGTAAATCTGACCACAACCTTATATCTCTTAACTTAATAACTTTCTCTCCAACAGCTCGATCCTGCCTCACTGCGCTTTGTTTCTGGGCACTTTGATCGGGTGATATAGGGGGCTTTGCGTCGCTCTATGCTACTAATAATTGGAATGACTGCTTGCCTCTGGTGACGCTTCGGCGCTATCTGCCACAAGGGTGTCTCTCTATTAATATATATATATAATAGGGGAGCTGTATTGGTTGACGGATTGAAGTCAGTGTTAATTCTTCTTGCGGACCTCAAATCTATTCGTCTTCACTCATTAATCCATGGTTCGGAATCGTGCCTGTTTCTCATGCCCTTCCAGGTCATAGAGAAGACGACTTATCTGGATGGGTGGAATAAATTCTCGTTATCTCACTATATCACTTTATATATATTATATATAGTATCTCACGCATATAATTATTTCATATTACAGCTATAAGATATTAGTTTATGCAGTGAGATATACTTCGTAAGCCCAACGTGGTCGAACCCAGGAACGAGCAAAGCGGGCTTTCAGAAACGAAAGTCGCTAACGATTAGGTCTGTGGCTAGGCTGGTCAAAATTTTTCCTTGCTCTATAGATACACACTACTCTCTAATCGCACTATCTGATAAACTATTGTCTCTTTCCTCCTCTTGTGATTCTGGTGACTGACTTTCGTTCTAATTCTGAATATCCTCTATGCTTTCTGTTTCTGTTTCTTCCTCAATTGTATCTAAATCATTCTCTTTTTCATCTTCTATGGTTTTATCATTTTCATTTTTTCTTACCCTATTGATGTGAACCCTTTGTGTGTATCTAATAGATCCTCCCTGCTTTACTACCACCGTTTTTCCGTCTATACCTATTACTTTCCATTCAACTATATTATCTCTATTGTCTCTCAATACTACACTTTCCCTCAGTGTTGAGAGTGCGCATATGTCCAAACCTTAATTCTCGAAAAAAGGTAAGCCGCTCTGATGATTCTTATAACTATCGCCCTATAGCTTCACTTGTGTATTCTAATCTAAGATCTTTGAAACTCTATATATATATTACTCTACATCTTAGAACTCACATCTGGATAATGCTATCATTTCTACTCTTCTTTCTGATCACTAGAACGGATTTCGACTATCGAGGTCTACTGGGGATATACTTTCTATTTTAACGATTTATGGGTTTTCCCGGCCTTTAGGAACTGGGGAACATGCGTGGTGGCGCTATGTACTATCCTAAGCATTTAGTGACGGTGTATATATGGCTAACGCGTCCTGACTGCATCATAGCTTCACCTCCTTATTGGGTTTCCTCCTTCTCTTTTGCTTACTTTATGTCTAGTTTTCTTTCTAATCGCTCAATCGCTGTTGTTGATAGGGCGACTTCTTTCTTCCTTTTCATTGTCATTACTTTTTCTTTTTGTTCCTCAAGGTTCTGTCTCATCTCCTACTTATTCCTACTTTTCATATATAATGTCTTCTTCAAACTTCAACATACCTAAATCATCTATATCATATCATATGCATGATGACTCGAACTATCATTCATTTACTAACTTTATATATCACTCATTTTGAACTCTCTGTTCTCCCTCTATTTTTTACTCTCACGTCGTAGAATTGGCATCTAGCTCTTAATCTTTCCGATTCTATCTCGCTGATGATCTGGATATAATTTCCGGGTGGGTTTCGTTCTTGATACATATAGATAGATTAATTCTAATTTCTTTATTATAAATCTACTAGTACTTTTCTTACAAATCTCCTCTCTACGAGCTTTCAATATAGACTTTCTCTATCCCTCTTTCGACGGTAGCTCTCGTCCTCAATCTGGTTGAAAATAATAAAAACTATAATATTGGCTTACATAACCCAAAAAATGTCTGGAATTCACATCAAAATCAAACGTGTTAGCTCACGGCGGCCTCTCAAGAAACTGGTGTTTGCTTCTAGACTCGAGAGACTTTTTTTCTCCCACAGTTTTATTCGAGATTATTACAGTGTGCTCATCGACCTTTCGCGAGTTAGCTGCATGCTCACTATATCAATTGGGTGGACCTAGGTTTACCGCTATTATTGGATATAAGGAGCGCGTCAAAGGCAAAGAAGTTATAATCATTGTCGGGAATTATCCGTATATTGTGTTCTTAGACTACCCTCAATTTATACTTGACTGGTGCGTGAATGTTTGGTGCTTTAATCGTCTTTCTATTCGATAAATCATGTATCGCGCTCAGTGTTGATGGCAATTCTCGTTGCATGCACCCCACTTTTAGCAGTCTCGCATGTTAGCAAGCTCAAGGGGTATGTCTGTGGTCGGCTACATATCTAATATTTTGTGTTTGGATAGTAGCACTCACCAGGATCTAAGTATCGACTAGCCGGTGCACTACTATCTTTACTCACTCGCATGCACTATCCATCTGTTCTGATTGGAAATCTCTTCCACATCTTCTGTGTTTCCTAACTCCATCATTTAAATTCTGCCTCTAATTTAATAGTCACCGCGTCCTGTGCTCATCTGGTAATTTGCGTTAAGTGTGAGCATACAGGAGTTGATTTTTAACAACTACCTCCTTGAATAGGGCTTTAGCCCGTGAGGGGGTGGTGACAACTGTAATAAATAAAAAATCAAAAAAAAATAATAAATATGTTTTAGTTTAACATTTTGTGACGTAATCGGCGTCTTAACATTCGGAAGGTACTGGAATAAGAAATAACTTACATATAGAATTAAGGTAATATATACCTTACTTATTGTTGAAGCCATTATTCCTTATTATTTAGTTTTAGGGCTAAGTTTGACTCAAAAACGAACGCAAACTCTCATTCTTAAGTTCGTATAATAAGCACAAAGTCAAAATACGAAAGCGACTTATATGATAAGCTTATACATAATACTTTATTTGCTTCTTTTGTTAATGTATAGAAGTACGATATAATAATATAAATTTTGTCGATCTCGTACAGAGGTAAAAAAAAAAATGCAAAGATTTTTATTTTTTTTTTTTTTTTTTTTTTTTATTTACTTATATTATTTGTATAGTGTAATATTGGCCAAGATCTATTTATGCATACCTAAGAGATAAAATACAAGGAAGGTTTTTAATATGAAGGTAGAATAAATGTGTTGAGTAAGTGTGAGGTTGATAGTTAAGAGAGCGAGAGCGACTGTGCTCTTTAATATAAGACATATCTCTATAGATGATTATGATATCTATGTGAGGCATCGTGGGTCGAATATAGTTTACCACTAAGTGGTAAAGTTTGATATTTTGTTAATATGTTTTGTCTTAAAATAGGTATTTTAACGGACTCAACGCAGTGTTCGTTTTTAGTATTAAGATGATAGTTGATCACCTTTATAATATATTAGGTGGAGAAATTTAGGTGGAGATAGTAATCTCGGTTAGGACAGTTCATGATAACTGATAGAGAATAGTGCATTATAATTCCCAAGACATCACGACTACTTCTAAATATCTGGGGACATTAGGCAGAAGAGACTCACAGATAGAACATTTCAAAATAATCTGGGAGGATATCGATAGGATGGAAACAGAAGATATAGAAAGGGTGAAATAACATAAAATTTAATATAAATGTTATATCCTATATTTTCTTATTCCAAAAACATCTGCTAGGTTAGTTGTGATGACGCCTCATAGGCCTAGTACACCTTATAAACTGATAGATTATTTATGTATTAACTTTTATTTATTTATTCTCAATTATTTAATTTCATTTTGAGTTCTTTCTTAAAATTTTCTCATATAATAAACCTATTCTTATTATATGGTTCTTTACATCCAATTTGCATTTGTACTTTTACATTTTGAACACGTAAATTTTTTTTTACCAATTTTTTATTCTCATCCACATCTGTTATCTAAGTATATTAATTATTATTCTTGCCTTATCACTTCTATTACCGAGGTCAGATCCTAGCATATTTATTTAATGTTACCATTTTTTATCTTTCTTTATTTTCGCTGCATTAAACCTCAAGTGATATTAACTATCACTTTTTATAATATTTAAACCATACTCTTTGAAGCCATTTTATGATTAATTATTTAAATTTTTTGTTTGACTTTTATTCATTATCATTCACGCTTCATCTTAGTATACCATTTATATTAATGATATGAGTCACTAAGGAGATATTTACTTCACTCCCTATCAGCCGGTGATTCGTAAACACTGTGAAACTCCTGCTGTTGCTACAGTAACAGTTAACGATGCTCTAACCCTAGGCCATTTACACGTCACCATAAAAGATCAGCTTCAGCGTAGTTTGGATTTTAAAGCAGCCCTCTCTGATTTTGCTCATCCATAATTGCTTGAGTTAGTCTCTCTTCATATAGTGACTGGCTACCCATTTTAAAATGTAATTGAGTCAAAGAAGATCTTTTACTCTCCATCAGCGGTTTCGAACTGGAAATCAACTCGAGTTGCTGTATGGATATCGCGTTGGCTGAACGATCACTCACATCTCTATCTATATATATATTGCAAAATATATATAATGCAACCTTCTATTTTATTATTGTCTTATATATATGCGTATATCATTCGTCAAAACATTTTATTTTAACTAGGTTTGTGTGTATATTGCTGTAAGTTCAGGCATGTGTGCATGTTTGTCTTTTTTTATCTGTTTGACATTAAAACTCTGCTACTCAAACTGCTAGCCTTCTGGCTTATGGGAAACTGTCGCGAATAACATATGTGACATACATAATATTCACACGAGAAAATATAGTTTTTTTGATCCCCTCCCTTTTTTATTGTATCTATGTTTTTTCAGTATGAATTTAATAAATATAAGAACAATTGCATTTGATTTTCTTATTAATATTATTTATATACTTTATTTAGATATATAGTTTTAATAATTATATATACTTATTTATTATATATTATAAATTATTAATATTATTAGCTAATTATATTAATATAATTTTAATTATTTTTAACTCAAATAGTTATCTTTCTATTACTTACTAAATAAATATCTTTATATATTATCATGAAAAATAAACTGCATGAAATAGTGTTTTGAAAGGTTCTTTTAAAATATATTACCATAATATTACTCCTGCTCACTATGGTATTTGATGAATAAACTGTCACGTGTCATGCATTCAGAGTGAAATCAATATATAATTAATATATTTAAAAAATAAATAAAAATAAATAATAAACATAAAATAAAATAAATAAAAATAAAAAAAAAAATAAGAAAAATTAGAAGAAAGCATTTTTATGTATTTTAAATATAATACTTTTAAAAAATAAGATGAAAATTTACTAAAGAGGAATCTAAATATCATTGCTAAAAAAATTTTCTTCCAACCATCCGTGTAAATTGAAACTTACATTATCTTGCAAATACATCTAAATATGAGGATATCTAAAGTGCTATACATTGCCAAACGAATTCAAATATTTAAAAATCATTCAAGTCATTCATTTCATTCATTTCATTAAATTTCACCATTGGGCTCCTGGTTAAGTTTTTATATATAAAAAGAGGACTATTCCTAATTAAATAGATGGATAAAATACATAATGAAATAAGATATTTAAATAGCACTCTAGCAATTTTAACTGTTAAGGAGGGGAATTTGACGTTCGTGTCCGATGTATGCTCCTCATATTTGCCTGGGTATTATTACTTGATGTGGCATAATTCGTGTTCATAAAAGTAGTTAAGTATGTTAGTATTCACCTTATAATAACGAGGTAATTTATACATCCTCATACATATCTTTTTTGCAAGTAATTGTATCACACATAATATCTGTAAGATCCTTTGAACAATGAGTACGAGTACTAAAATATGAGGACACACTCATAATTTATTTAAAACACTTTCTACAATATTTAACAATTTTGTTATATAACATGTTCTTGACAACTATTTATTAATAATTATTGGCTCTAATCTTAGATAAAATGTATTAGGGTCAAATTTTAAATGAATTTAAATACAAAGTTATATTACTATAGTATTTCAAGTATTTTTTTATTGAAGTTTAAAAATGTTAAACTATTGTTCTTTTAATAACCTTTGCTATATTTTATATGAGAGAGTAACCATTATTAATCCTAAGTTTTTTGTTTTGCATTAATACCATATATGTCTAAAAGAGTCCCTGACGTTGAAGTTGTTTTGATAAGCTCATGTGAATTATGAGTATTTAATAATGATGATGGACTGTCTGGTGTAATTCAGCAATCATAATTAATTATATACCAATCTCATATTGATCTGTTCTTTTAACATTCTACTTTCCTTATTCTTACCATTTTAAAACAGTCTTAACGAAGCTAATCTTAGGACTCGCAGTTTTTTATTTTTAACAGTCTTCATAGTTGAGAGTATTTGGATGAGCTCAGTTTTCGCTTTTTACGTTTCTATGTAAAGTTTCTAAAGTGACTAAAAACTTTCATATAATAATGACAAAAGTTTCATAACTGATGTAGTATCTTAAAAATGGACTGTGCTTTTGATATTCAATGGGTGTTTATATAATTAATCGAGATGGGCATGGAATATTTGTGTTGTGTTTATATACAATACAAATAGAGATAATGTAGAAAGTATTGGAGTCGACGTATGCGAGGATGCTATCGATTTGGAGTAAGTGCACTCATCGATAAGACCATTTTTTCATTTGTAAGAATAGTTTGCTATTTCTTAAGATATAAAATAGGATACTTTTTGTCGTGAAGAATATTGATCGGAATCATGTTATCTTACGCTGGCTTTTTTAAGTTAAAGAATAGTTTTTTTCAATATTAAGTAGTGGTTTATCTCTGTTGTGATAATAACTTATTTACAGAGTATAGATATATGTATATATTATTATATTATTATTTTGTATTACTTATATATAGTTATTTAATTGATCATTGTCTATTTATTTATATTCAAATGTATTAGTAAGTTGATAAACACAAAATTAAGTCGCGTATTCAGTTACGTATTTATTTATTATTAAATGTTAGCAATATAATTAGTAGTATGATTAATTATTATTATTATATATTATGATAGTGTATTATATTATTATTGCAATAGATAATGACATTAGTTCTTATTCTCCATATAGAGAAGGAGGAGCGTGCAGAATGAGTAAATAATATTATTTATTAAGTTATATTATTGATTTATTAGATTATTAGTGGCGAATTGATTTACCAGTCTTTCTACTATATGTTTACCACACTCAGACTGGAGTTATATGGTGTCGCTTGACGTCTATTACTGAGAAATAAGAGAATATGTAATGAATATAGAATGACGAGAACTTGAACCATGATACTCTGGCTTTTTTTGTTACATTGTTACATTGTTACAAGATAGTTACAGTAATAGAAATATATCTACTACTTAGAGCTTCACGGGACATAAGACGGACCTTAATATAACTTATGTAATCTATAGCTATAACCTTAACCTCATAGTTATATATTATATATTATATATCCAACTTGGCACAGTATATTAGTTGTGAGCCTACAACCTCATTAACTATCCTCTCCATAAACTTCTACGCTCCATTCTACTCTCACTATTATATTGCTGAAGCTTATATTATTAGTGCGTGCCAACACGATTTATCCTTTCTGTCTTCAAGACACATCGTATTGGCACTGAACCTCAATGTTCACACTTTTTTCTTGGGTCAACGGCGTTGAATTCCACAACAACAACTCTCGTACAGAAGTAGCATTCGTTATTTAATCGACACGAGCTTGTCATTTGCTCAGTTCCATTCTCCACATCATATAAAGCGCTGGTTGCAGTCTACTTAAACTTTGTATTGGTACTCTGAACGCAATATTTGGCTCTTCTTCCAACATTGGAAAAGATGCCAAACATAGACTGATTGGCAGGAAGGCTCCAACGCGGCCCTGAAACAAATCACGCTCGAGGATTCTTAGGTAGGGCCTCGCGCAAGGAGGTCATCTTAGATTAGGTGTCTATGCCCAATATAATTGAAGTTATCTCCGCCGGTTGATTTATTAGTGTCATTAATTAATAACTGGATGACTAAAGCGAGTTTAGTCTACATTCTTTGGTAAACCCTACGAGTGGCACTGAATTCAATCCAACCCCTAATTGGTAGTCAGATTAGTGCGCCAAATTGCTGAAAAAAAAAATTTCCTTCATTTTCTGTGTAAATAAGTTCTATAATCAGTGCGATTTTGACTATAAACAAAATTGTGTAAGTCAAACAATAACAACGCGAAGAAATAATCATTATATAAATCTTATAAATAATAAGTAAATTCGTTATTATATCAGTGCAAGTGGCAACAGAAAATCCGCTACCGCCACGAAGATTTTGAGATTTTCAAACCAAGCCATCTTAGGCCTAATATCAAAACGCTTGGCTTGACTCCATCGACTCCACGAAATAGTCAGTAACTTTTAGAGTCTCAAAAATGGTCTCGACAAAACGACTCGCCCAAAAGACTCAAGCAAAAAGCTCCTCGAGAGGAAATAGGGGAAAGGGGAAGACACCCTCTCCCCAACAAACTCAACTCCTCATGGATGGTGGAGGGCCATCTGTTTCTTCACCTGAAAGCGAGCTTGATGTGACGCCGAAATATTCCCACCAAGAAGGAAGACCGAGGCGTCCTGAATATAAGTCACCAATCAAGACTTATAGTCAATTAACTTCCAATCAATTACCCGTCTTTGATGCCTACGATGTAATTAACTGGCTCAGTGCTACAACGGCGATTTTCAAATTAAATCACGTTGATGATGCTCACGAACGAGTTCGATTATTAGCGCCAATCTTACCAACCACTTTGGTATCAAAAATAAAATTCCCTCTTCAAGATAATGCTTATCGGATGCTCCTGGAAGACATAGAACGAACCTATCTTCCAGCCTTAAGAAACCGGATTCGAGACGTTTTTAAACAAAGCATTCGACCGGACGAGCTTCCGAGTGAATACTTTATGGCGTGTACAGGAAGTACTCGGACACAAGAGCTTCGAAGTATTATTAGAGCATAACCCCAAATTCGCCATCGACTTATTTCTTGAATAAATGCCTGCAAACGTCCAGATGAGTGTGTATTCTCTGGCAGAAGAAAATGACTTACATCGAATGGTCAAAGTCGCAGATGATCTGTATAAGAATTTCGTACAGAAAGACAGAAGAAATCTACACCAAAATTATGACCAAACTTGGAGTTCTGTGAACGCTGTGCGAACGCACACAGACCGACAAGAAACAGACTCCCCTTTTCCGAAGAACACCGCGCAAAATCCGATGCACACACATGACGCCTCCCAGCTCAGTGACAACCCACTATCACGCCAGATGGCACAACCTACGAAAACGGTGTCTGAGCTCGCCAGCACTGTTCAACAGCTGTTTCAAGGTCAACTCCCTACTAGAGGAAATATGAGATGCGACAAAAGTCAGTCTAGACAGTCAAGGTCAGACAACAATAATGGATATTCGAACACATTTAATAACGCTGTTCAAAACCTTTGTTACTATCATTCACGCTACTTATACAAAGCGTATCGCTGTGAAGGAGTTGAATGCCCATTATATCCATTACTTCATAATAATGGCGAAAGAAACGCCACTTACACGACCTCACAAACGTCGGAAAACTAGATGATCGACTGTCGGCAACACCAAACGACAGTCGTGAAAAAGTAGGTCACAACAGAAAGGTCTCCTTTTACCCACAAGCTCAAATCATCAACAACCCCCCCCCCTTTATAGTGAAAATTACAATAAAATAAAGTTAGAAAATTTTAGTGCTGGTGAAATTAACGATAATTATGTAAATAATAAAAACACTATTATTATTAATAACAACATAGTAGTCAATTCTACTAGACTACTACTAACCAATAATAATAACTAATAAATAATAATAATAATAATAATAATAATAATAATAATAATAATAATAATAATAATAACACCAATGACAATGATTTCAACAAAAACAATTTTAATAACTAAAATGCCAAAAATTATCAAGACATTGAACCCACCGCCAGTGCTAAAAATATGGAAAATATAAATCATATTATTAATAACAATGAACTTGAAAATAGCGATACAAAAATAAAAATTTTGTTAAAAGACAATCATTAACTTCAAATGTCAAAGAATCGCATGCTTCTTTTCCAAATAAACCTAATGTATCACAGATGAAAAATGGTAGTAGTTCGCAAAATAAAAATATTTCAATTAATAAAAATATTATATTTAATGATACAACTGTCTCGAGATGTTATGGTAAGCTGAATTGTACAAATTTTATTACAACTGTGAACCCGTTGCATGAAGGGTATATCTTCTTTACATTAAATTTATCAAATGATAGGAGTGTTATGGACCAGGTGAGAGGGAGTGAAAGCAATAAAACAAATATCTTGTTAAACCCCACCGTCATAAGCGCTGATGACGACCACTGTTTTAGCAGTAAGAATGTTGCTGCCGATGTGGTGGTAAACGAAAAAGTTTGTAAAATTGACGACTTGACCTCTTACCAGATTTATGACACTATTAATAAGGTAGATTATTTAATTGACACCGGATCCGCCAAAAATATTCTGGCAGGGAGTGCTCTTGCCAATAGCAAGCCTCCTCTGGGCTATATGTTTGCCGCAAATAATTCTAAAATTGCTATTTATGATTTTAAAACCACTGAATTTGACCTAAATTTAGGCAGGAAATATTATGATACTTTTTATATAGCAAATATTGATGTAAACATATTGGGTTTGACATTTTTAAAGAAATTTCAAATGGGCATTGTCTTTAAGCGAGATCTATTGATAGATTCAGTCACAAATAAAACTTTGAAATTAAATAGAAATATAAATTTTAATATTAAGTATGCGCATGAAAACCTTCCACCTACTCTGTCACTCTCCCCTTCCTCTATCACCTCTTTGCACGTCCCTCCTAGTCCTTCACTTTTTAATGATGTCTTATTGAAATATAAAAATTTATTTTTAAATCCATATTTACCTGAAAACCACCACATTAAATTGAAACAAATGCAAACTTGGGACAAAATTTTTGAAAAATATAAAAATAAAAATAAAAGAATGAGCACAGCCTTGATAGGTGAGGACGGTCTTGTAACTACTGATGAAAGACCGCTTTCATACCCCTGAAAAAGTTTCATGGCTGGCGCAAACCCTACCCTTATAAAGTGAAATATCAAGGGCCCCCATCTCCTCAACCCCGTAGAATCCCCCACAAGCTATATTCACGAACTCGAGCAGAATTTGACAATTTTTTACCATGGAGTGTTAAGAAGAAGCAGACCTCACGCATGGTTCATTCCCTGTTAGTGTCCTTGAGAAGAGCCAAGGTCGGGTCAGAATCATATCCGACTTTAGAGAGCTAAACAAGAGAGCTGAGATCGAAACTTATGGTCTCCCTCACCTCCAAGACGCCATGTTTACCTTGAAAGGAAGTAAACGTTTTACTAAGATAGACTTAACCCAGTCATTCTATGGGATACCACTCCACCCAGACTCAGAGAAGTACTTCACCATAACCTCAAACATCGGCACTTATAGCTATCGCTGCCTCCCGATGGGGTTTGTCTCCTCCCCATTTGTGTTCCAGGCTTTTATCGATATTCTGATGCATGGACTTGAAAATACATGTACGTACATGGATGATATTCTTATACACTCCCAAACGGAGGAGGAACACAAAATCCTACTTGAAAAAGTACTGAAGAGGTTGCAATATTTAAATATCAGTATTAATCCTGCCAAGTGTCAAATAGTTGAGAAAGAAATCGATTATCTGGGCTATATCATCAATGAAAACGGCATTAGACCAAATCATGAAAAGATCAGTGAAATAATCGATACTTCAAAACCTAAAACTGTCAAAGAATTAAGAAGTTATCTGGGAAATATAGGCTTCTATCGCTCTTCCATAGTCTGTTTTTCAGATATTACAGCTCCTCTCAACCTCTTCTTGAAGGGGAAGCCCTACGGTAATCGCCGCCTGAACTGGAACCCCGAGACAGATAAAGCTTTTGAAGATAGTAAAAAGGCTATAAGAAACGCAAATGCTTTGACCTACAAAAGTCCCACGAACCTTTTTAAAATCATTATACACATGACAGACGTAGCAGCGGGAGCAGTAATTTTATCCACTACAGAAGAAGGAGATAAACCCATCGCTTTCTACAGCACGATATTGTCGCCTGCGGAACGAAAATATGATCATGCAAACCGATTGTTAGTGGTTCTAACTAAAATTTTGAGGAAGTACGGGTACCTACTCGCAGGGAAGCTTATAACCATTGCAACTCAATCAAGAGAATTATTGCAAAAATAAAAGATGCAATGATTGCAAGAATTACAATCTGCGCGAAATAAGAAGTTTAAACCTATTAACCGCATCCAAAGTCTCTTGGGAACTGATTACCAAAAAGACCAATCCTCTTTTTGAATACCTATTACACAATAAAATTGTTGATGAAGCTGCAGACGTTGCAAATGATGATTCAGAATGCAATGTTGAAGAAGAGGCGGAGCCTCCAACTACGCCACTCCCTACGAGCGCTATGATTGGCTCAACCGCAAGATAACTGGCCAATCAGAGCGACACGCGCCAGACAAAAACAAAAGGTGAAGTAAACAGACTTTTAAATACCTTCCATTATGAAGAACTTTTCCCAGACTTAAAAAAGTTATGCCCAGACCATAAAAAGGAATGCGGCGTACGCCTCGGTCTTAAACTCCAGTGAAAGGCAAAATGAAGAAGCTTTAAATGACCACAAAGCGCGTTCTTCGCATACCATGCGTGGGAAAAGGAATGAGTTTAAAAATAAAGGATTAACTATAGATAAGAGACTTGAAATGGAAAAAAAAAATTAGATAAATTTAATGATAAAATGACTATTAGAAAAATAGATGAATTAACTGATACTTTAACAATAAACACACGAATAAATTTAATCCAAAATTGCAATGACGCACACTTAAGAGCTAATAAAGCGATTCAGAAAAGAAATAAATTACGCAGAGATAAGTGAGGACCAGCAAAAAGATGATTTTATCAATTCCCTACTTGCAGGTAATGAAAAGAGCTCCTTAATTATTAAAAAACAAGAGTTCTGGTTTAAGAAGAAACAGATCTCTTTATATGTCGATATCTCTTTGAGTTATGCTCGGGTCATTCTCCCAAGCGCCAGAGTTGCCGATCTTATCCGTATGACTCACCTGCAGGGACATTTGGGTATTTCACGCTGCCTTACTGCATTGAAAGCAGATTTTGTGTTTAAAAATATGCACCAGAAAGTTAAAGAAGCAGTTCGCTCCTGCCCACAATGTCAGGTATCAAAAGTCGGACGAGGAATAAATCCGATTTACGGAAAATACAAAGAAGTCTCCTTTAAGTTTGAATTTGTTCATATCGATATCCTTAAGTTACCTTTATGTCGTGGCTACAAGTATTTATTAACTTTCATTGACCGATATTCTCATTATGTGTGGGCCTTTCCACTGAAGGACATTACTAAAGAAACAATAGTACAAACTTTGATAAACCAGCTAATTCCGCACTCTGGAATTCCCAGCCACATCGTTTCAGATAACGGCGCAAATTTTACATCACACTTATTTGGGAGCGTGTGTAAGCTGTTAGGGATACTCCACACCACGACCAGCACATGCAACCCAGCGTCTAATGGAAAATGTGAGATGGCGAATAAGATGATTATTAACAGCATTAGAGCCATGTTGGCCGAGCCAGCCATGAAAACCCAAGAATGGTTGGACGTCCTTCCCTTCGTCCTATTCGCTCAGCTCGCATCCATCTCCGAGTGGCATCTGGCCCGTAAATTATGATATGGCAATGATATAAACATTCCTGACGGCTAGTAAGCACTTCTGTCCAGGCGGTCAAAATCAACGATACCTACATCGCGAAAATAACGGAATTGATGCAAACCCTTAGTCAAAGAACAATCTGCGAATCGGAACGTATTTTCTTCTCAAGAATTGAAAGATGCAAATTTCTATTAGTAGAAAGAGTTAATGTCGGAAAGCTATCCCCAAAGTACCACGGCGCCTATCGGGTTGTCAAGATCAACAACAGTAATGCTCATATAATAAAAGGTGATGAGGTAGTAGTTGAAAGCTTGAGAAATGTTAAAACATTCTACCAACTAGTTCCCGACCCTTCTGACCGAAAGAAAAACTCGGAATAATGAAATAAAGGAAAAGTGGAAAGAAGAATAGTTGAATATATTACTTGAAAAAGGGGAAAGAACTACAAATATGGTTAAATAACACCTTTAACAAATGATTTTGCACACGTACTAATTACCACATCATCGTCTTTGACTCTTATTTTTCTCAAGAGATATTCACTTTCGTCCCCACGTCTTTCCTTTATTTCATTATTCCGAGTTTTTCTTTCGGTCAGAAGGGTCGGGAACTAGTTGGTAGAAGATTTTAACATTTCTCAAGCTTTCAACTACTACCTCATCACCTTTTATTATATGAGCATTACTGTTTGTGATCTTGACAACCCGATAGGGGCCGTGGTACTTGGGGGATAGCTTTCCGACATTATATTGTTGACTCTTTACTAATAGAAATTTGGCATCTTTCCAGTTCTTTGGGAGAAAGACGTTCCCATTTCGCAGATTTTTTTTTGAGCTAATGGTTTGGTCATCAATTCAGTTATTTTCTCGATGTAGGTATCGTATGATTTTGGACCGCCTGGGACAGAAGTGCTTACTAGGCCGTCAGGAATGTTTATATCTTGGCCATATAATAATTTACTGGGGCAGATGCCACTCTCGGAGATGGATGCTAGCCTGATAGCGAATAGGACGAAGGGAAGGACGTCCAACCATTCTTGGGTTTTCATGGCTGGCTCGGCTAACATGGCTCTAATGCTGTTAATAATCATCTTATTCGCCATCTCACATTTTCCATTAGACGCTGGGTTGCATGTGCTGGTCGTGGTGTGGAGTATCCCTAACAGCTTACACACGCTCCCAAATAAGTGTGATGTAAAGTTTGCGCCGTTGTCTGAAACGATGTGGCTGGGAATTCCAGAGTGCGGAATTAGCTGGTTTATCAAAGTTTGTACTATTGTTTCTTTAGTAATGTCCTTCAGTGGAAAGGCCCACACATAATGAGAATATCGGTCAATGAAAGTTAATAAATACTTGTAGCCACGACATAAAGGTAACTTAAGGATATCGATATGAACAAATTCAAACTTAAAGGAGACTTCTTTGTATTTTCCGTAAATCGGATTTATTCCTCGTCCGACTTTTGATACCTGACATTGTGGGCAGGAGCGAACTGCTTCTTTAACTTTCTGGTGCATATTTTTAAACACAAAATCTGCTTTCAATGCAGTAAGGCAGCGTGAAATACCCAAATGTCCCTGCAGGTGAGTCATACGGATAAGATCGGCAACTCTGGCGCTTGGGAGAATGACCCGAGCATAACTCAAAGAGATATCGACATATAAAGAGATCTGTTTCTTCTTAAACCAGAACTCTTGTTTTTTAATAATTAAGGAGCTCTTTTCATTACCTGCAAGTAGGGAATTGATAAAATCATCTTTTTGCTGGTCCTCACTTATCTCTGCGTAATTTATTTCTTTTCTGAATCGCTTTATTAGCTCTTAAGTGTGCGTCATTGCAATTTTGGATTAAATTTATTCGTGTGTTTATTGTTAAAGTATCAGTTAATTCATCTATTTTTCTAATAGTCATTTTATCATTAAATTTATCTAATTTTTTTTTTCCATTTCAAGTCTCTTATCTATAGTTAATCCTTTATTTTTAAACTCATTCCTTTTCCCACGCATGGTATGCGAAGAACGCGCTTTGTGGTCATTTAAAGCTTCTTCATTTTGCCTTTCACTGGAGTTTAAGACCGAGGCGTACGCCGCATTCCTTTTTATGGTCTGGGCATAACTTTTTTAAGTCTGGGAAAAGTTCTTCATAATGGAAGGTATTTAAAAGTCTGTTTACTTCACCTTTTGTTTTTGTCTGGCGCGTGTCGCTCTGATTGGCCAGTTATCTTGCGGTTGAGCCAATCATAGCGCTCGTAGGGAGTGGCGTAGTTGGAGGCTCCGCCTCTTCTTCAACATTGCATTCTGAATCATCATTTGCAACGTCTGCAGCTTCATCAACAATTTTATTGTGTAATAGGTATTCAAAAAGAGGATTGGTCTTTTTGGTAATCAGTTCCCAAGAGACTTTGGATGCGGTTAATAGGTTTAAACTTCTTATTTCGCGCAGATTTAATGCTCCAAAAATGTGTCTTTTATTTGTTTCAATAATGTCTATAGATTGACTTACAATGGTTATAAGCTTCCATTCAACATATTATTTTATGATAGCCTATTAAAATGACCCCCAGAAATTGTAAACAATTACCTCAGTTAGAGTTGCTGTAACTTATAAAAGAGAGGGAAAACAATTTGTAGACAGTTTGTAGAATGAATGAGGAACTTGATCATGTGTATAATTGATTTTAATAAGGTTTATAAGGGTTTGATAGGCTTACCTAACTATCTCACACAATTCATGCAGTTAGACGTCTCAACAAAAACTTATCTGTCTCGGGTTCCAGTTCAGGCGGCGGATTACCTAGGGCTTTCCTTCAGAAAGAGGTTGAGGAGGAGCGTAATATCTGAAAAAACAGACTATGGAAGAGCGATAGAAGCCTATCTTTTCCAGATAACTTCTTGGCTTTCGAAGCTTCAAGTTTTGCAGTACGCAAACATTTGCCTTGAATTATTCATTATTTGGTCTAATGCCGTTTTCATTTGTGATATAGCGCAAACATTTGCCTTATTATTCAATTATTCTACATTTCAAATAATTAATACTGTTACCTAAATATTGCAACCTCTTCAGTACTTTTTCAAGTAGGATTTTGTGTTCCTCCTCAGTTTGGGAGTGTATAAGAATATCATCCATGTAAGTACATGTATTTTTGAGGTCATGCATTAGAATATCGATAAAAGCTTGGAACACAAATGGGGAGGAGACAAACCCCATGGGGAGGCAGCGATAGCTATAAGTGCCGATGTTTGAGGTTATGGTGAAGTACTTCTCTGAGTCTGGGTGGAGTGGTATCCCATAGAATGACTGGGTTAAGTCTATCTTAGTAAAACGTTTACTTCCTTTCAAAGTAAACATGGCGTCCTGGAGGTGGGGGAGACCGTAAGTTTCGATCTCAGCTCTCTTGTTTAGCTCTCTAAAGTCGGATATGATTCTGACCCGACCTTGGCTCTTCTCAAGGACACTAACAGGGAATGACCATGGTGAGTTGGTTCTTCTTAACACTCCAGTGGCTAAAAGATTGTCAAATTCTGCCCGAGTTCGTGAATATAGCTTGTGGGGGATTCGACGGGGTTTGAGAGAGATGGGGGTCCCTTGATATTCCTTTATAAGGGGTGGTGTTGGCCACAGCTTCTATTAAAACTTTTCAGGTATGAAAGCGTTTTTTCATCAGTAGATTACAACCGTGGCTCACCGTAATTATCCAGGGGGCTGTGCTCATCTCTTTTCATTTTTATTTTTTTTATAATTTTTTCAAATTTTTGGTCCAAAATCTTTTGCTTTGTTTCAATTTAATGTGGTGGTTTTCAGGTAACTTGATTTAAAATAATTTTTATATTTCAATAAGACATCATTAAAAAGTGAAGGACTAGGAGGGACGTGCAAAGAGGTGATAGAGGAAGGGGAGAGTGACAGAGTAGGTGGAAGGTTTTCATGCGCATACTTAATATTAAAATTTTAATATTTCTATTATTTCAAAGTTTTATTTGTGACTGAATCTATCAATAGATCTCGGCTTAAAGTCAATGCCCATTTGAAATTTCTTAAAATGTCAAACCCAATATGTTTACATCTATTGCTATATAAAAAGTATCACTAATATTTACTGCCTAATTTAGGTCATTCAGTGGTTTTAATCATAAATACAATTTTAGAATTATTGCGGCAAACTATAGCCCGAGGTAGGCCTTGCCTATTGAGCAAGAGGCAGCTGACCTGCAGAAATATTTTTTGCGATCGGTGTCAATATAAATAATCTACTTATTAATATGTATAATCTGGTAAGAGGTCAAGTCGTCAATTTTACAAACTTTCTCGTTTACCAGGAAAGTGCTGCACCATCCACATTCCTAAAATAGTTTTAATAATTAGGGCTTAAAGCCGGTAACAGATATCTGTTTTTATTGGCTTTCACTCCGGTCACATAGTCCTAACACCCTATCATTGATAAAGTTTAATGTAAGAAGATATACCTCATGCAACGGTTCCAGTTGGTAATAAAATTGTACATTCGGCTTTACTAACATTCGAGACAGTTGTTATTAAATATAATTTTTTATTAATTGAATATTTTTAATTGTGGACTACTACCATTTTTCATCTGTGATACATTAGGTTTATTTGGAAAAAACATGCAATCATTTCACATTTGAAGTTAATATTGTCCTTTTACCAAATTTTTTTATTTTTGGTATCGCTTATTTTGATGTATTGTTTGTTATTAATAACTGCATTTTAGCTTGACATATTCTTAGGACTGGCGGTGTTCATGTCTTGATAATTTTTGGCATTTTAGTATTTACATTGTTTTTTGTTGAAATTTATATTCTTGGTGTTATTATTATTATTATTCTTATTTTATTATTCTTATTATTATTATTATTATTAATTATTATTATTTATTATTGTAGTAGTAGTAGTAGAATTTGACTCAAAATTTTTATTAATAATAATAGTGTTTTTATTATTTACATAATTAAAGTCTTTCACCAGCACTAAAATTTTCTAACTTTATTTTTTGTATTTCAATTAAAGGGGGGGTTGTTGACTGGTTTGGAACTTGTGGTAAAAGAGACCTTTCTTTTGTGACCTATATTTTCACGACTGTCGTTTGGTGTTGCCGACAGTCGATATTAGTTTTGACGCGTTTTGTGAGGTCGTGTAAGTTGGCGTTTCTTTCGCATTATTATGATATGGATATAATGGCATTCAACTCCTTCCGCGATCCGCTTTGTATAAGTAGCGTGAATGATAGTAACAAAGGTTTTGAACAGCGTTATTAAAGTGTTCGAAAATCCATTATTGTTGTCTGACCTTGACTGTCTAGACTGACTTTTGGTACGCGTCTCATATTTCCTCCTAGTAGGGAGTTGACCTTGAAACAGCTGTTGAACAGTGCTGGCGAGCTCAGACACCGTTTTCGTAGGTTGTGCCATCTGGCGTGATAGTGGGTTGTCACTGAGCTGGGAGGCGTCATGTGTGTGCATCGGATTTTGCGCGGTGTTCTTCGGATAAGTGGAGTCTGTTTCTTGTCATTCTGTTTGCTTTCGTACTGCCTTTCTGAATTCGTATTTTTCTCATACTTTTTCTGTACATTTTTCTCTGTTCCTTTCTGTACGACTTTTCTACTATCTCTGCTACTGTCCCTTTCGATGTAAGGTCATTTTCTTCTGCGAAGAATACACCGTCATCTGGACGTTTTCAGGCATTTGTTCAAATAAGGGTCGATGGGAGAATTGGGGTTCATAGCGTCTAATAATACTCGAAAGCTCTTTGTGTCCGAGTACTTCTGTACACGCATAAAGTTATTCACGTCGGAAAAAGCTCGTCCGGTCGAATGCTTTGTTTAAAAACGTCTCGAATCCGGTTTTCTTAAGGCTGGAAGATAGGTTCGTTCTATGTCTTCCAAGAGCATCCGATAAGCATTATCTTGAAGGGGAATTTTATTTTTGATACCAAAGTTGTTGGTAAGATTGGCGCTAATAATCGAACTCGTTCGTGAGCATCATCAACGTGATTAATTTGAAGATTGCTGTTGTAGCACTGAGCCAGTTAATTACATCGTAGGCATCAAAGACGGGTAATTGATTGTTAATTGACTATAAGTCTTGATTGGTGACTTATATTCAGGACGCTTGTCTTCCTTCTTGGTGGGAATATTTCGGCGTCACATCAAGCTCGCTTTCAGGTGAAGAAACAGATGGCCCTCCACCATCCATGAGGAGTTGAGTTTGTTGGGGAGAGGGTGTCTTCCCCTTTCCCCTATTTCCTCTCGAGGAGCTTTTTGCTTGAGTCTTTTGGGCGAGTCGTTTTGTCGAGACCATTTTTGAGACTCTAAAAGTTACTGACTATTTCGTGGAGTCGATGGAGTCAAGCCAAGCGTTTTGATATTAGGCCCAAGATGGCTTGGTTTGAAAATCTCAAAATCTTCGTGACGGAAACGATTTTCTGTTGCCACTTGCACTGATATAATAACGAATTTACTTATTATTTATAAGATTTATATAATGATTATTTCTTCGCGTTGTTATTGTTTGACTTACACAATTTTGTTTATAGTCAAAATCGCACTGATTATAGAACTTATTTACACAGAAAATGAAGGAAATTTTTTTTTTCAGCAATTTGGCGCACTAATCTGACTACCAATTAGGGGTTGGATTGAATTCAGTGCATGGTAATAGTAGAATGGTTAAGACACAATAAGTCATTATA
Organism: Trachelipus rathkii; assembly: GCA_015478945.1. Classification (NCBI taxonomy): domain Eukaryota; kingdom Metazoa; phylum Arthropoda; class Malacostraca; order Isopoda; family Trachelipodidae; genus Trachelipus; species Trachelipus rathkii. The sequence continues at coordinate 24,837 of JABUQX010107450.1, forward strand.
AATTACTTTAAACACTCGTAATTATAACTTCAATTATATTGGGCACAGACACCTAATCTAAGATGACCTCCTTGCGCGAGGCCCTACCTAAGAATCCTCGAGCGTGATTTGTTTCAGGGCCGCGTTGGAGCCTTCTGCCAATCAGCTCTATGTTTGGCATCTTC
>JABUQX010107451.1:0-15000 GCA_015478945.1 Trachelipus rathkii
GTGATGATGGCCCTTAATCAAGAATTAAATTTAAAATAACTATTTTGAATTTTGATAGACATAACATTATTAAATATTGATACACATCGACGTTTGAAGCCAAGTGTACATGGGTAGTGTGGAATGATAGTTAATCTTGAATAGTGATAGTGTTAATTATTAGTGTATATCATAATATTGTATATATTTTGGGTATGTGTTAATGTTTATATGTATTTGGACAAAGTATAGACGTTTATATGGTATTTTGTAAGTGGGTTTATTTATTTTACTATGATTGGGTTTTGGAATATATTTTAGTTTTATATAAATTTAGCGCCCGGCGAGTGGCTCAAGTGGTTAGAGCGCACTCGCCTAACAGAAGCGAGTCCAGTCGCACTTGGTTCGGGTTGTGGGAGTATATTGTGTTATGCTATTGGCTTCTCGCTTGGGCTTGGCTCCGTTTTTTTTTCCCGCGCTTCTTCTCTGCCCTTGGCTCGGTGGAACGTTTGGACTAAATGTTGAGTACTTGGGCTCTCGCTAACTTGAGTGAGGGCTGGCTGTCACAGCGTGAGTGAGTGTTATTCGCTGTAAAAAAAAAAGAAAAAAAAAAATAAAAAATTAAAATTATATATATATATAAAAGAATACTATTATGGGGATTATATATTTTATATATATATATATTTAGTTTCTATTTACATAGCAAAGCATATCATAATACGGGTATATTGTTTAGAGTATGGGTATAATATATATAGTTATATTTTGATGTAGAGTATATATATTTATATATATTTAGTTTATTATATGGTATATATACTATATTCTTGGTTCTGTCTTAGATATAATTATTATATGATATTATATTTTTAAATTTTGTTGTTATAAGTTTTTAGGGATATGTTACTATTCTTAGTCTATGTATATTCATCTATTCTCCAGAAACCTTAGGTATATATATTTACTGTATATTTTAGTTTGATTGGGATAGTGTTGATTTATATATTTAGTATAGGGATAATACTTAATATATATATTATATATATATATTATGGAGGCTATATTATATAGTATTATATATATATTTTTATTTTATATTTGTTTATATTTATATTTATTATATCTATTATTATATTTATTAGAAATATAGTATATATATATATATTATAGTTATTAAATATATATATAAACGTGCGACTATGTATTGTTTGTTCATTTCAACCTTCCTAAAAGAAAAAACTTTTAATTAATCTCGATTTTTAAAAAAAAAATAAAAAAATAAAATTAATTAACACATTTTTCTAACCTACAATAGGTTTTCAATCATCTGTTAATTGCCTACCTGCAAACAATATAATCTATATTTAAGGTGGTAATCATATTACGCTAAATTTTTCCCATATTATTATAAGTTTAGGAGTATAAGGTCGGGAGGTATACTAAGGTTTAGGGCGGTTGGGAGGTATGATTTACTAGTATTTTAGGGGGTGTAATAGTTAGTTATTATGTTAGTAATAACTTATTAGTTATTATTAATCCTATTTATAGTTTATTTAGTTTTTATATATATATATATATTATTTATATATTTGTATTATGTTTACTTAGTTTTGTATTAGTTATATAGTTTTTGAATTATACTCGCAAACATAAGAAGTGTGTAGTCTCTCTCTTATTTTCGAAGTAGAAATGCCCTTGCTCTGGTCAGACGATTCCCTTATACTCTCAAATCTAACATGCTGTCTTTGGGGATTATAATAATTCTTTTGTTTTTCAAAGGTCGAATACTTTCTTCTTTAATATCACTTTTGAAGTTACGTTTGCTGCTGTTTCAGAGGTTAGTCTATCTTTTCCTTTCATTCTATTCTAGATCTGTGACAGGCATGTAATGGTTTCTTATTTATGGAGACCGTTAATTCTAGATTCTCTTTTAGGATGTACTACAGGGTCTTGTTGGTCTGCTGTTTCACTTATAAATATTTGATTTCTCTTTATTGTCCTAAATGTTCGATGAAGTTTTGATTTTTAGGTGATTCGTGACTGTATGGCTTTTTCTTCTAGTTATTTTTTCGCAAGTGGCGCTGTTTTGTATTCTAAGAGATTATATCACTGGAGGTGTATATTAATTGTTAGTTACTTCATTTTCTGCTAGTAAGTTAGCATACTTTTCCAAACGCTTCCGTTTGTGTTTCATTTTCCAGGTCGAGCGCAGTTTTTAATCCTTGCTTTTTTTCTGTCTTTGATCATTGGGCGACTTTTTGATCATCAATTATTACTGTCAACTGGATGTATGCGCCAGGTATGGCTTCATTTTCTCTAGGTAAGAGCATACTTCGGGTTTCCAAACGCTGTCCGTTTGTGTTCATTTTCAGGTCGAGGCCAATTTGTTTTTTATCTTCTTTTTTCCTTGATCATCACTTTTGATCATCGGAGGGAGTATCACTGATGTATGCAGTTTAGGCTTCATTGTCTCTCTAGGATGGGTATATAGAGCATCTTTTCGACCATGCCTTTCCGGTTTGTTGTTCATGTTCTAGGTCCGATTCCCTTAGTTTTATTTTTTTTTTCCTTCTGATCACTAATATTGCCTATATTATGTAAGGAATACCTCTTTTTCTGTTTCTGAATATTTACAGCTGCATGGAGGTCATTTCAAGTATGCCGGGTCGTCCTCTCGCTCGACATCAACAGACATCATATCTATTTCTTTCTTAATTATTCATAGGTATTGTTTTGGGAATGAATCAAGCTCTTACAGTGGATAAACTCGATCTATAGGGTTGCATTGGTTTCCATTGGAATATTCTGTTGCTATTACTTTTCCAGCAGAAGAAGAATGCAATCTAGTTTTTCTATTCTCTTAAATTACATTGAATGAGTGTGAACAGGATCTTTCTTTTGAAAACATGATGTCTGCACTCTTTGGTTAGATTTGTGCCTTCTCGTGAACATTTTGTATCGTTCTTACTTTTCTACGGAAGCACCGTCCGACAGTCCATAAATGTGCACACTAGATCTCTTCAAGCAGAACTCAGAGTGCTTTGCCAAGTTGCTTGCTTAAGCTTATGTGCTTGCCATCTGCATCTTTTTCTCCAGAGGCTTCTTTATGTCTGATGTACTGTTCTTTCTTACATATATGCAAATTATTGTTCTATTGAACAGTTTTTTCCCTTATTAAATGTCATATATCGATTTATTTCATTTATTTAATATTAAGATTAGTTAGTTATGTGAGTGTGCTGAATCTACCTCCATCTGAAGCACTAAAAGAAAGAAATAAAACGTATGCCATACGTATGTGAATACAAGATAATTTTATTGAATTTATATATTTTTAGCTTTCTTTTCTCTTAGACAGAATATCATTAAATTCTATCTTTGGATATATTACTGTTTTTCGTCTCCTAAATCTAGCAAAAATTATTCTAAGCCTATAAACCTATAATTGTTGATTGTTATTACGTTTTTTATAAGACTCATAGTAAGAGCTAAATTTTAGATCTTTATATGGAAAGCGTAGAAATAGTCAGGCGTGATGATGTATATATAATAACAGTTTGCTTACCATCTTACGATGGAATTTTCGAACAAAACAGCAGTAAGGTCATTAAAATGGGAATTATCTTCGAGCTAAAAGCATAATAAAATTGCTTACCATATAAAATATAAATGTGCATTAAAATTAATCTTTGATTGAGTTTCATTATCCTAGATCTTTGGTGACTTTCAATTAGAATTCACATGCGATATGGCTGTATCCTCATTTTGGAAAAATCGTAATGAAAAAATCACTTATTCTTATCACGGCTTTTTTGTTGAGCCATGTGATTGTTTTTTGTCAAAAGTAATTCATTTGGAGTTAAATCATACTGTAATCGTTTCTGTTTCTTTTTGTTCAAGGTTTGATGCTATTTTTAGTAGACTAATAGTAATGCTTAACAGTTTTAGATTTCAATTATATTTCTTATATTTTGTTAAATGCTGATATAGTTCGTTACGATTCAACGTGTTAATGAAAGAAATGCAACATTTGGCAGTGCTAAAGCGCATTCTTGAACTCGTTCACGGATGCATTTAACAAGCCTTATAGGATTGTGGAATTGGGAGGCCTTTTAATATCACAAAATCAATTCGCAACTTACTTGTTGACATATAATGTTGCGTTTGAAAGTTTAACTTTTTATGCGTTTAAATGACGTAAATGACTTTAGAAGTTTATTCTTTTCTTCTATAATTGTTATTTCGGGTCTGCAGAAGGTATGGAAAGGGTAAGTGGACATGAAAGGTAAATAGGACTAAAGCTAATTTCGAATTTGATGATTTCAATATAAGAAGAGAGTGATAATAAAAGAAAATTTATTCTATAGCTTGTGTAAAATCCACCACCACCGTGATAGCAGAGAAGTAACGTACGCTTATGTGTCCGTATGCAGGTAAGTAGTAAACAAAGTCGGAGTGTCTATCATGACAATTGTATCTCTTGGTAGGATGAAGAGGACTCACAGTAGAAGAGAACGGATATCTATTGTCTGAGGATTCCAGATGAGGAAGAGTCTACACAGTCGCAGGGTAGAGGAATATGACCCTAGAAAGATTTATCGGGTTCATTTCTCCGGAGGTCATATAGTTTACAGTAGATACAGTAGGAATTACAACTATTCATATAGTGATTTATGAATTCAAAAATTGAGAGGCGCAAGTGACGAGCATAGGTTATTATACTATTATTAGGGGATAACTATAAAAGTTTCTTTGTTATTATCTAGTTAGCACTATTATATATGAGTATTCTTTTTTATTTTTATTATATTTAATTATATATAATAGTTTCTATATATTTATATGATATTATATTATATATATACTATACCCATTTATATAATAGTATTTATATATATCTATCTATATATATATATCAGGGGGGGATCGTGACCTGGTAGCATATATATACAGTAACCCCTCACCTATCGCGGGTGATGCGTTACAGACCCCCGCGATAGATGAAAATTCGCGAAGTAGCGGAGAGAGAAAATAATGATACTTTTTATATACTATTTTAAGTCTTTATACATTTACTGTAAGTTGTTGCATTTAATTATATATATAGGTTTATTTATCATATAATTATTATTTATGTTATATTATAGTTTTGTTATTTATGTGTTAATGTATTGATTTATTTATTTATTTATATTATATATATATATATATGATTATTTATTATTATATTATATTATATATATATTTACTAATTTATTTTTTCCAAATCTTTATTCATTAGCGGCGCAAGATATCTCGAAAACTACACTTTTCGTAGCCAGAAATCGATAAAAGTAATATTTGGGAATAGTCGATCTGAGAATTAGTAACGGGGGAGCTGGGGACCATCCATATGACGCCATATCTTTTTTCTTACATTTTTTTTTCATATCATGAATTTCCACCAAGCGAAAACATTAACAGTTATATTATTATTTTACTCTAATATATATTATATATATATATATTATATATTATATTATTATATTATTATATCTATTATTTATATATTATATATATATATATATATTATTATATTATTATAAATATATAGATATATATATTATATTTTAGCTGTAAATATAATTAGTATTTACATGACTTACATTTTCACGCACTTCTTTTCACTGTATTAGCAATTGAAATGCTGTGATAAACCAATCTATTTTCAAACTTATTTTTCATTTTTGCACTGGGTCATTTTTTACATTTTTGGTCTTTCAATATATACTTAAAATTCACATTTTCTAATTATGCATTCGCTAAAAAAATCCACGGTGCCATATAAACATGGAACTTATCGTACAGTACGATTACGATATTATTGTTTAACTTTTTTTCTATGTAGTTTTTTTTCGGTATAATTTTAACATTTCTTCGCGGTAATAATGTTCCATACCTGATTTCAAATATTGTATTTTTGCTTTTTCTTGTATAAATATCTGTACTTTCTATTAGATATCTTGGCGCGCTAATGTTAAAGTTTCACCATATATATCTATCTATATTATTTAAATATTATATATTATATATTTATATTATTATATATATATATGATATAATATATATAGTATACTATAAATATATATATATATATTACTATATTGTAGCGCGAGTAGATGAGTTCATTAAGGGTAATTAAAACAAGAATAAATCATCCTCACCTCCTCGGGTACACATATTAATAAGATGGAAGGTGTAAAGAAAAATAGTATAATAATAATGTTTCTTTATTTAATTATTTCATTTTTTTATATTCGGAGTTGTTTTTATTCCAATAATGACAATTTTTATTTTGTGTAATAAATAAGGACTTGGATCAATTGATCCTTATTCGAATTACATTTCGCTGAGTACTCAAATGCCCAATAAATTATTCATTTATTAGAATGATGGCAACACGGAGCGAAGCCTTAAGTGCTTTCGATGTTCTTTGCGTGAAGATTGTTTTCACGCACCTCTTCTATATATTTTGGGATATCCTGTATTATTGGTCTTTCTTGTCACTGGTGGCTCACTGGGGTAAGGGCGTATCAAAATGATATCTACATAAAGTTATCTTTATTAAAATATTTACTTATTATATATATTCTACACTTTTACATTTTTATTAGCAATAATAATAAATTATTTGTGTGCCCGGGTGCGATGCTCCGTGTCACATCTTATGTGCATTGTATCCTCCGGCTGCCTAATCCTAACGTCCTTCCCTCGTTTTGGCGTCTTATATAATCGCCGGTCAGGGGAAAAGACTCTTATTGGTTGACGTAAGATTTTTAAATAATAATTTCCTTTAACACAAAGAATAAAAACAGTTGTGTGTGTATCGTATAAGATTGAAGTTTCTCAATTTTACCCTGCTAACATCTAATCGAGCTTGATATCCAATTACAATAAGATTATTTATATAGCATTGGTTTATCGTAACTTATGGTCTTACCTATGCCTTAGTACATATGGTGCAATCCCAGGTTTATTAGGTAAAATTTTTGTTTTTTGATACTTTAAAACCAATACATTTTTTTTAATCAAAGTTTAAAGTCGGCAGAAACATCCGTAGAATTTTATTTTTTCATTTTTGTATACATCTCCAATTTTTTTTTTTTTGTTTGTTTGTTTAACCAGCTCTATGATTTGCCTGCTTTAGGACCAGCAACCTCTCAGATTGACGTCATATTTTGTCTTTTGGAGAGTGCAGATGTTAGCTCCTCCCCACACAGAGGTACTTCGAACGAAAGTGATCAATCTTCACTTACGTTATTTTCATTCAGATAATTTGTTAATATGATTTCAATAATAATTCGAAAATACATTAATTAGAGCAACATAAAACATTATAAATAATTACTTTTAAAATATAGATATTACTATTGACACATAAAATAAAACATCCTTAATAACTAATATAATATTCATTATATTTTTTTTTTTTAATAGAGGAACCCAAAATTTCCTAAGCTAATTACTATAACTTTAATAAATACCATACCAATAATTTTTACATAATGGAAGATCTCCAGCATTAGACTTTGGATCCCATATTGGATTAGCTATTTTGATAAATTTCTAAATTTAATATATTTAAAAATACATCAGTTACATTTCTTCCCTATAAAGAAGGGAATTTTTTTATTATATATGTCTGAATAACAACCGGTATCGTCCTTAAAGTCGTCTTACAGCGTGTCTGTTCTTTTGTTCTATATTTATTCAATTTTTATGAAAGGTTCAGAAATATATTGAATTTTTTTGAGTTACTCTTTAAAAATACAAATTTATCGATTCTTTCTTTCCTAAAAAAAAGTAAAGTTAGGTAGTCAACGTTTGTTTCACGGAGACCTTTTCGGTACCCGTATTAACATAATAGCATTTCTTAAGTTTTATTTACATTTAAGTTCAAAATCAGCCTACTTCCCTCGGAACTCTAATTTTTGGGGGTGTAAGTAGTTAATTGCCTAGTAAGGAGTGGGGGATTACCGGCACGCGCTTCTTCACATTAGTTTATATATAATTCATCATAGTGTTTTATTTAATATTAGGGACAACAAATTGCGAATATTATATTGTATATTTGATCTCATATAAGAAAGTTTATTTCTGTTTTCCGCTTATTTTCTATATAATCATTCTGTCCGCGAATTATTTATTATATTCGTTAATTATATTTTAATAAAACAACAAAAATAATTTATAATTTACGACACAAATTTGCACATACAACACAAAATTATTTCAATGAGATTGAATTTAAATAAAACATATGTTGCAGGTAAATGGAGAGGCGATTTGAAAACAGGTCAATTTTTGAGTGTTAACTTTAAGAGGGGCGTCAAGAGACTTGTTGACTTTGTTGTAGTGGTTTGATATAGTAAATTGTTTCGGGGTCTGCTGCGTGTTTCGTGTCTCTCCAATTTTTTAAGTTATGAGGCCTACTTTTTCGATTGAGTAATTCGTTTTTAATAGGTTCTATAACGTTTGTGGGTGACTTAGTTTGAGATCCTTCTAACTTCAGGATAATGCGACTTGTCCTACTCTTGATTTACATTCATTTTTGTAGAGAAAGTCGTATTTCTTACTTTGCTTTTTGGCGGGTCTCAATGGTGGGGATTTTCGTTTCTCTTACCCATCGCGACCATATAAGAGCAAGAGGTCGATAAGCTTTTCTGGTATCTAAGCGCTTGCGTTGGAAAGATCTTTTTTTTTTCTAAGGCAATTCGGTGCTTTGTATTTCATTTCTTTTTTATTTTTTTTTTTTTTTTATTTTTTTTTGATGGGTTTCATCCCCTTTTTATTTTCGTTTATAAACAGAAAATATCTTCACGTTTAAGCAATAAGAATTAGGCTTCAGAATATTAATCAAAATTTGGTCACTATTTTGTCTAGTAGTTAATCAAAAATATTTTTTCTTACACTTGGGTTTGATTACAGTTTTATTGCTCTAAATCACGGTTTATTATTATTATTATTTATTTATTATTATTATATTTTTTATTATTTATTATTTTATTATTTATTATTAATTTAATTTTATTATTATTATTATTATTTTATTATTTATTTATTATTATCATGGCTCTCTTTTTCATCAGCAGTGTAGGATATTCGGCCCATCCATTGCGATACTTTGAGGTCCGTTCACTCTTAACATATTAATGACTATTGCGGGTCGAGTAGATGAGTTCATGTAATGTAGATTAATACAGAATTTATTATACTCAATTCTCGACGCCTACTTCTGGGTAGACGACATATTAACTATAGATGATTAGGTGGTATGTGAAAGCTAGTTTGGTGGTTATTTTTTCTTTATATAATTTTTCTTTTTTATATTGTGAGTTTTCACCGATGAATCAATAGACCCATTTTTTATTTTTGTATAATATGATACTCAGTCGACTTATGTCATGATTCCTATTCGAATTACATCTTTTGCGTGAAGTACGTTTCAAATCCCAATTACTATATTCTTAAATGATTGGTCTAAGGGGGCGAAGCATTAAGTGCTTTTTCGAATTGGTAGCTTTGTCGAGACTGTTATTGCACTTCACTCCTCTAATTTTATATCTATTATTTCACTGAAGGAATCAACTTAGCGTATCAAAAATGATACTTAGAAAAAGATCTTATTTTTTAAGAAGGAGAGGGTGTACTTGGGGAGGGTAGTATAAACACATCCATTTAATTGTTATTTACTAATTAATTAAAGATTTTGTGTGGGCCCGGGTTTTTCGTTGCCGTCGTCGGACACAATCGTTAGTGGCATTTGTTTATGGGCTCTGTGGGGCTGCCTTAACTAACGGGTCGTTTCTCCTCGTTTTGGCGTCTTATGATAGTCGCCGTCAGTTGGAAAAGACGTTCTTTTGTGTCTGACCTTAAGAGTGGTGTGTTTTTTTTTTTGTTGAGGAGATTAATATATCAAACAAAGAATAGTAAAACTAGTTGTGGTGGTGTTATCTTTGGTTATAGTTAGTATGTATTATGGGTCCAATTTTTGGATCCTGTACATTATCTAAGTGCTTTATTCAATTCACAATACAGATTAAATATGATTCGGGATTGTTTTAATCTCGTATCTTTTAGAGGTCTAATTTTAGCCTTAGTTACATAGAGATTAGTATTTATATTATATAGTATTATATATATTACGATAATCTATATATAGTAATAAGTGTTATTTTATTAGGTTATAATAGTGGGTATTGGTTTAATTATTTAAGTTTATTATTTTATTATAGTTATTAAGGAGGGGTTTATAATATATATGAGTAATTTTCGAGGTTTTTTGAATATTGGAGGATTATTATTTTTATATTATATGTTTTTGAGGTGGTCGATGTAATGTATGCTTTAAATTGAAAAGGAATATCGAAGGTTATGTTGTTTGTTATGTATTGTGATGGATTTCGATAGGTATTTATTGCGTAGTGTTTTGCTGTTAGTATATTTGGGTAGGTACATTAGTGATTATTGTTTATTTAGTTAGTTATTATTGTTATATGGTTATTAGTATATATGTAGTGGGATGGCGGTAGTTGGTATGTGTTGGTGTGGTTGTGATATGAGTTATATGTAGGTAGTAGTTATTATGATTTGGTAATATTGTGTATATAGGTACTTTATGTTATTATTTTAGCTGTTATCGTAGGTTGTTTAGTATTATTATATAGTTAGTATATGTATATGTTATTTGATAGTTTTTTTTTGTAATTAAATATTGTTATGGAGGGTAGGAGTATTTAGTTATTGTACGGAGTATTGATTTAAAGGAGGTATGTGGTGTGGTAGTAGGTATGGTTTATTTTGTTTATTAGTATTGGGCATTGTAGGGTCTAGTTATAGATTAATATGTAGTATAGTATGAGGGGGTATATACTAGGAGCGTATAGTTTTAATTATTAGTAGGTATATATATTAGTAATAAGTAGGTGGAGTAATATTTATAGTATAGGGGTATCGGTATGGTTGGGTGGGTAGAGTCATTATAGGCATACTCCTGCAACTCGTTCTACTTCGTGGCTCTGAGCACGAATTACATTAGATATATTGAAACGATCTAGCTTTTGCAAATTTTAGTATATTGTTATTCTGCTATAAAATTTTTCTTATTTTTTGAATTTTTATAACATAAGATTATGAGTATAATAAGATTATGTTCATAATCTATAAACGAAAAAATATTATAGTATTTATTACTCCTATTAAATATTACGCTTTAAACCCATGGTAAATATTGGTCTGCCATCGTTCTGCTTCAAAGTCGATCGCGGTTAGATCAGGGCGATTCGGTGTCTGTTCTGTAATTTCTGATGGTGCCTAGTATCAGTTTTTTTATAAATATTGTTTATATATAGTTTAACTAGTGATAATAGTTATGTTAATGATAATAGCTATGTCATTTGCTAAAATATCTACTTTTTTATTATTTAAATATTTATTAATAAATGATATTAATATTAATTTTAATTTAAATAAATACTAAATACTATAGGGGCATTACATGGAGAGGAAAATTAATTGGATAGTTTTATTTTGATAATTATTCAATAGTATTTTGCTTTTATATTTTATGATTAAATATTTAGTAAAATATTAGAAATAAAAGAATTTATTCTTCGTTTTGGAATACATTTAAAAAAACGGTTTTAGTTTCAGGATTTTATTATCTCATATTGTAATATATATTAGTAGTAGTACTACAATATAGCTTATAGGTATTTTATTATTTTTATATTATATTCGATTTTTTTTAGGGTTATAGTATTTTGTGGTATTTAGAGTTAAGTTATGGATTTTATTATATATTTTTTTAATTTTATATTTTTGTTTTTTATATTTTTATATTTTTTTTATTTAATTTTTATAATTTTATATATGTTATTTATGATTTTTGATTTTGTATTGTATTATTTTTAGATTTTTTTATTTTAGATTATTATATTTTTTAATTATCTATTTTTGTTTTGATTGATTTAATTAGAGTTTTATTATTTTTATTTATATTATTTTTTTCTTATTATACAAAAAATTTTCTAGTGAAATATCTTTAGATATTTATTATTATATTTATTTTTGTTTTTTTGTATTTTTTATATATTTATTTTATATATTTTATATTATATATTATATTTTTTTCGTTTTATATAGATATATATATATATCATTTTAATCTATATTATATTTTGTTTATTTATATTATTATTATATTATATTTTTATTTTATTATTTAGTTTATTATTTTAATATATATTATTATTAATATATATATTATTATTATTTATGTGGGCAATCTTAATTTGCAATGATTAAATGTTTATAAGTATATTTTATATAATAATATACGTATCTATAGAGAGAGAAAGGATTTTACGTCTGCAGCGTGAGAGAGAGAGAGAGAGAGAGAGAGCAGGGCGAGTAGTAAAAAGTTACTGGAGTCGCCACTGATATAGTATATTAATAGTATAAGAATATATAAATATTTATTTTTATAGTATATTATATATATATATATATATATTAATTTATATAATATATGTATTATATATATATACAATATAACATATATATGATAAATATATATTATTATATATAATTAATTTTTGTATTTCTATTAGGTGATGCAGCAGATGTCATTTTATTTTTCTTTCGCATCCGCGCTGCGATGCGATGCGGATGCGAATGGCGGATGTTTATTTTACATCCCGCGGATGCTGCATTGCGATGGGAATGTTTTGGAATATATAGAAATAGTAGTATAAGCAGTATCTAATATTATATATATATATATATATAATATATATATAATATTATATATTAATATTTATTATATATTATAATATAAATAATAATAATATAATATATATATATTTTCTGAGTTTTAACGCACAATTCGATTAATATAATAATGTTACCTATGGTGCGAAGAGGGGAACAACTCAAATGCCCCAAGCCTAACCTCTTTTTCCAACTAGCGACCTTAATTTAGGAAAGAGATTTTACTACAATGGATTTACTATACTTTTTTGCAGCTAGTATTGAAATGCAAATATATAGGAAGGTTGTTGCTTGAGAAACATCATTTTTCTGCTTTTTCTTATTCTTCTTTCTTGTTTTCTCAATCATTTATATTAGCCAGCATTGCTAAATACGTCCTCGTCACATTGGAACACTAGTTTTGAGGACCAGGCCAAGTATTTTGCCTTTGCACGTTTACTCAACTGTAGGTGTAAACTTTGCTAACTTTTCACCAACTGATAGGATCAACATTTATGTATCTAGTTCATTTTTTCTTTGATGTGATAGTTTTCAATGCAAAGATAGCCTATGAATCATTCGTTTTTAGGTAAATGTATTTGTTCTTGTGCTACATGTCAAATTTTCTGATCTGTAATTTCCCGAGCGAGCAAGTCTTGTGATTTTGATTTTTCACTTGTAGATATTGGTCTTGGTTTCTGTTAGTAGTTTCTTTTTAATCTTTTTAATATTGTGGTTGGAATAATTTAATAGATCTGTTGCATTGAAGTTTTTTTTCACCTTGCAATTACCAATTTGTAGATTTCAAGTCTGTGCTTTAAAAAAAATTGAGTTACAAAAAGATACAAACTTTGCTCCTTTAATTACGGAGATCTGGATGGTAATATTTGCAATAGTTACGAAGGTCATTCTAATTTCACGCTTAAACCAACGCGTTTTTTCTAGCTTTTAAGTTTTTATTACCGTCTTTCAATTTTTTTTTAACCGGTCATCATTCTTGCCATTTGAAGATAGTTTTCAAATGCTGGTCCTTAGCGTTTGGAGGTTAATTGAATAATTTACAGTCGGGAGGACATAGAAGCTTATTGAGGTTCGCTTTATGTGTTTTGTTTTGGCCATCTCCCTTTAATTGCTCATGTGCTTCTATTATTTTTAACCGTGCAAATTAGTAGTGAATTGTATGAAGGCTGTGAGATCTATGGAGTCATTTCATTATTTCATTTAAGTTAGGTCGTTAGTCTCTCTATGTCTCTCATTTTTAATGTTTTGCATTCAATTTCATTTCTTCGAATTTTGTTATTGTAAATGATTTCTTTTATTCAAAAATCGGTTGGCATGATAATATCCTGCGGCGAAACATCCGCATTGGCAAAAATTGCGCGGATGCGGATCTTTGGATAATTTGTGCGTTGAATGCTCCGTCGGATTGCTGGATGCGTTATGCGGATATTGTACTTCGAATTTCTTGCATCTACTAATTGATAATATATTTATATGTTATAGGTTATATATTATATCTTATATGTATAGGATGCCCTTATAGTTATATATAATAGTTTATATATGATAGTTTAGTTATTTGGTTTATATATATTATTATTGTATATATGTATTATATTATAAATTATATACTATATTGTTATCCAGAAAGTACTATTTATTTAGTTGAATTTTGTAGTCGGATGTCATAAGATGGGTTGGTTTGTATCATTCGCGCGCGTTGGATTGACGCGGATGTGAAGGATTTCTAAATCATCCGCGTGGATTTGCAGGGATTGTGAATTGCAATGAATGGTCCGATTTTTTTACTTACTCTTCGTTTTGGATGTGCGGAGGTGCGGAGGTGCGGAGGCGGATTGGTGATGTGTGGATTGTTAATGTCAATCATTCTCCTTTACTAGATAAATCATAATTAGATTAGCTTACAAAGTTAAGTTTGTAAAGATATACTCCTAAATACCTTTTATATATTATTTTAATAAAAAAGCAAAATTTCTAACTCTTCACAAAACCTTACTTTCAACAAGAAATTTTTTAAACGAATCTTCAACATTTCATTGTTATTGTTTTCTGGTTTGTAATTTCCTTTTCTTTCTGTTCCTTATCCTTTTGAATACTTACTCTTACTTTTCGTTTCTTAGCTAAATAATTTTGCTAATTAACCTTTCATAAATTTTCCTTTTGGAAAGAATTGTTTCTGACTTTATAGCTCTACTTTCCTGGTTTATT
>JABUQX010107451.1:17500-22500 GCA_015478945.1 Trachelipus rathkii
CGGACTCCCTTCATTCACTACCATAACTTTACTCTTATCTAAATTTGCTTTCAAACTCCTCCTTTTACACACCTTGCTAAAACCCCTCTAACAATCCTCTCAAACTCTCCTCAAATTCGAAACACAAAACCAATTCATCCGCATATAATAAGTAGGGTACCATTCACTCTCTTCCATTTTACATCATTCTAACACTTTCCCCTGTCATCCCTACCTCTAAATCTTTCATAACCCTATCCATATGCCAATTGAATAACCAAAGAGACATAACACATCCTTGCCTCACTCCGCAATTAATATTAAACCAATCACTTTCAATTCCATTTATTCTTACACACCGTTCACCATCGTCTTACATATTTTTGATTCCATTCAGAAGTCTACCACCAACACGATATATCACTAACACCTGCCATAGAGCTTCCCTATTAATCATATCATAAGCTTGTTGCAAAATCCACGAAAAATAAATAAAATTTATTCTTCTCTCTTATTTTCTCAGTCATTTCTTTAAATGTAATAATGTGATCCACATATCCTCCATCACTTCTAAATGCACCTTGTTCTTCACCAATCAGACCCTCAGTCATTCGATGTACTCTTTCGACCAAAATACCAGCGTATAATTTCCCTACAACATTCAATAAACTAATTCCCCTATAATTCCTACAGTTCCCCTTACCCCCTTACCATTTTATAAGGGTACTGCTCTCATCTAATCCCTCGGAATTATACCCTCCATAAACGCTTTGTTACACAACTTCCAAATTCATTCAATCACCATCTCGGCTCCGTTCTGGATCATTTCACCAATAATTTCATCTATGCCTGCAGATTTACCATTCTTGAACTTTTTCACTCTACCCATTATCTCCTCTTTACTAATTACCTCATCCCCAAAATACTTATTCCTTCTTGCACCATCAAACCTACATACATTTACCATCACCTCTTTATTACTGCCAATGTTATGCAGATTTTCGAAGTGTTCCCTCCCCATTCTCCTTACATCCATTTCATCAGTTACGAAAGCTCCATCCCTATTCATTATTCTAAGCAGATTCCCCTTATTCTCATTCTTTACCTTTCGTGCTTCCTTCCAGAAGAGCTTCCTATTCCCTTGTAAGTCCCCATTAATCCTCCTTCCAAACTGTTCATTTACCTCATCTTTTAGTCCCTTTTTTCCTCGTTATATAATCCCAAACACCTTTCTTTAGATACCTCATTATTAGCTTTTAGTACATTCAACCACCCTTCTTTTTAACTTTTAACCACTTGCATCACCTCTATCTTCCACCACTCGCTCTTAGCATTAATTAATGCTTTCAACTTTAGCATATCCGCATACTTCTCTTGCACTACAAACAAACGCTTCCTTCATTTGCATCCAGAGTTGATCAGTTTCAACTTGTTCACATTCAACTGATTTATTTGCAAGTGCTCTTAAATACTTATCCTTATTACCTTGTTCACTTAACTTCTCACTCTTAATTCTTCCCACTTTCTTCCTTATCACCTTCCATGCTCCCACTAACTTAATCTTACATAAAACAACTTAATGATTCAATAATCCCATTCTAACCACCTCACTGATTTAATATCCAACACATACTTCAACATCTCTTTCTGCACCAACACAAAATCAATCATACTTTTCACTTCTATACCATCTCAACCTACGCCAACTCTAGTATACTTATGAATACTCTTGTGTTTAAAGAAAGTACAACTTACGCAAATATACCTCTCCCCTTACAGAAATCAATCACCTTCCTACCATTCTCATTTTCTTCCGTAGCCCCAAAGCTACCTGTTGCATCGTCTCTTTTTTTGATACCTATTCTACATTTAGTTTAAACAATATAACAATATGTAGCGATTTTAAATTGTAAATAATTTTTTTTTCAATACCACTCACGGTTCGTGGCTACGGGGGGAGGGGGCAAACATTATGAATGGTGGTAAACTGTAAGTATATATATATATATATATATATATATATATATATATATATATATATGCATATATGTAGATATATAACTCTATGTCTAACTGAGCTAAAATATATATATATATATATATGTATATATATATAATAACATATATATATATATATATAACATACTACTTCTTCCTATGCTCACTGCTGCTTTCCTCATATATATATATATATATATACCATAGTATGTATATAATATTAATAATAATATTATATATAATAATAATATGTGTATATATATGTAATACGTATATGTTTAATAATAATATATATAATAATATATAATAATAATATATATATATATATATAATAATATATATATGTAATAATAATAATAATAGCAGCAATAATATATATATATATATAATAATAATAATAATATTTAACAAAAATATATAATAAATAATAATATATAATAATAATAATATATATATATATATATATATAATAATAATAATATAATATATATATATATATGCTATATGTAATAATAATATAATAATATATATATATATATATATATATATAACTTAATAATAATAATAATAATATATGTAATATATATATATAACATGTAATATGTTACCCTTATAAATCTATTGTGTTGTCTCACACTGGCATGAAGCTGATTGTGACTTTTCATAATTATTAATGGCATTGTGCAAATTTATTGAATTACCATAACCAATTTTGGATCAAATGTTTCGTATTTAACGCCACATAAGACATGGCCAGCAAAATAGTCTATTTTGTCTAACACTTCCTGTAAGCCATTTCGTTTTCTCATATTGTGTTGCTTGGAAATGTCGAACATATTCCTGTACTTTGTCTTTGTGAGGTGCTTTAGCATGGTCAGCCACTTTGTATTAAGTTCAATTTTTCTTGAAAAGTGTGGAGACGAAAAGGACGTTTCAATAACTTTTCAATAACGCAAAACAAATCATCCATTGTTAATAAATAATCAGTAACTCACACTAGAAAACACATTATATATATATATATATATATATATATATATATATATATATATATATATATATATATATATATATATATATATATATATATATATATATATATATATATATATATATATATATTATATATATATATATTTATATATATATATATATATATATATATATATATATATATATATATATAATAATATATATATATATAACATATATATATATATATATATATATAGATATATATATATAGATATATATATTTATAAATATATAAATAATGAACTGTGGCAATGGAGTAATCAAACAAACCTATAATTCTTAAGTGAAAGGACGGTAAGCACCGTTTATAGATATTAAATTTAAAAGGTTGACCTCTGGGAAAAGTGAAACGTTTTCGCACATATACGACCGAGTAAAATTGAGTCTTTTATGAGCTGTAAGATGACCGCTTCCTTAGCTCTGTTAATTATTTCATATTTGCATAGAAAAAAATCGCATTTATATATTAAAGTTAGGAAAGATATTATCAATTGCATCAGGTTTGAAGTAATATTTTTAAAATGTCAAATTCAAGTTGAAAAATGAAATTTAATTTGTTAATAACCTTATAAATATATAAAATTAAATTTTATATTATAAAAATATATACATCATCTTCAACGCTTACCTCAGATGAACCATATGTCACAACCACACACACCTTGACCTTTTCAAACTTAAATTTAACCATTAGAATTCTAGTACTCACACAAACAAAACCCACCAGAGCTTTGTGCCCTATGTCACTCATCAGAACCGCAACCACTTCTCTCCTCCTCTCTTTCCTTTTCACACCAGCACACACACATTTCACACCACACCACTCATCTTCACCGTTTCCTTATATACATTTGTTTCAGTCACAGTTAGCAAATGAAATTTACTCTTTCTAAATACATCCTTCACCTCTCTACTCTTCTCCTCATCATTTATTCCTCTGGCATTCCATGTACCCATACGATTCATACATTTTCGCCGAAAGATAAAAGGTCGCTTACTTCGATAACGATCTTCTCCGAGGCATGCATTAGTATTCCTGGCAATAGATAAGTGGTATTGGGTAGCCAACCCAACTACCACTGTCCCTTTAGGTCACGCAGAATATACCCTGTGGCCAATTCTTTCTCCCCCACACACAGGGATATAAGGTAATGTCTGTAAAGTGTTGTTCGGAAGAGGTGTGTGGATTTGAACGCAAAAGAAAAAGGCGAACCATCGGACACTGGAATGTCATGGAAAATAAACTACACACCATAAGCCCACTGAGAGGTACTTAAATCTCTTCGAATTTGCTAATCTACCTTAATAATAATAATAATAATAATAATAATAATAATAATAATAATAATAATAATAATAATAATAATAATAATAATAATAATAATAATAATAATAATAATAATAATATTAATAATTATGTTAATATAAATAATAATAATAATAATAATAATAATAATAATAATAATAATAATAATAATAATAATAATAATAATAATAATAATAATAATAATAATAATAAGTTAAAAAACTAAACATCAAATTATAATTATTATTATTATTATTATTATTATTATTATTGTGTGTGTGTGTGTGTGTGTGTGTGTGTGTGTGTGTGTGTGTGGTATTATTATTGTGTGTGTGTGTATTGTGTGTGTGTGTGTGTGTGTGTGTGTGTGTGTGTGCCTGTGTTATTATTATTATTATTATTATTATTATTATTATTATTATTATTATTATTTAATGGTATTAAGAATCATTATAGTGGTAGCAGTAGTCATGTCTAAGTAATAATTCCCCCATAAAAGACTTAAAATCAAGTCTAATTTAAAATCATTGAATAAAATTCTCATTTCCTATCTTCCTTTCCTTCGCTATTCATTTGATCCTCCATTTTTGTGTTTTCGGAAAACGTCAGAGATTAGGGGGATCCCTTTGGTTTTAAGGGTTCCTTTGGGGGGAGTCTATTTGGGGTTATCTTTGGTTTTGAG
>JABUQX010107451.1:25000-27500 GCA_015478945.1 Trachelipus rathkii
GGTAAATGGATGGTTAATATGCGTCAACCTCAAAATGGTAAACATTCTGCTCGGTCAGCAAGCAGGTTTAACCAAAATATCACTGCTTCCTGTGCTATTAGGACAGCCGGGCGGCACCAAAAGAGAATAGCCACCGAGGGAAACCTTGACGCCAGGTAACAGGAACATCATCGTACTTGAACCACTTGTACAGAGAGAAATCATCATCTTACTTCCACCACTACACATAAAACTTGGTTAGATGAAAGAAACAATTTGTGAAGGCCCTAGACCATGATGGTGAATGCCCGCTATATGCTCAACGTTTCCTGGTCTGAGTGACGAGAAGAAAAAAGCTGGGATATTTGATGGCCCTCAAATACTCCTCCGTGATGCTGTCTTTGCTACAACAATGACTGTGTTAAAGGCAAGAAGCATAGAATGCTTTTTCAGATGTAGTACAGTTTTTCTGGGGAACAGGAAAGCCGAGATCCACTAACATTGTTTCAGGAACTGCTAGACAGTTTTCTTTCTCATGGATGTAGAATGAGTATAGGTGCACTACTTACATTCTCACTTAAGAAAATTCCGGATAGCCTAGGCGATGTTAGTGATAAGCAGGGTGAACGTTTCCATCAAGATCTAAAGTTCATAGAAGGACGTTACCAGGGGCAAGTGGGATATCAATATGATGGCCGACAATTGTTGAACTTGATGAGGGATATTCCAGACGCTTTGCACAGTAGATCGTCAAGAGAAAGTTACCACCATCGTAGGTATGTTTACGTGCTAAACCCATTCCTTCTATTACATTCATTGTTGTCCCATATTACCCTTTATTCATAGTTGTATTATATGTTTAACATATATCTATCAAAGACATGTTTCATATCATTGTGATTTGTTTCTCTCCCTTCATATATATATATATATATATATATATATATATATATATATATATATATATATATATATATATATATATATATATATATATATATATATATATATATATATATATATATATATATATATATATATATATATATATATATATATATTTTAATTTTTTTATATTTTTTTGGCTCACTAAGGAGATAGACCCTCTTGAAAAAGGTAAAAATCATAAAATTTTACAAATCTGTATTACACACAATATCTCACAAATGCGATGTGATACGCAAAAACCGATTACATTTTTGGAATCAGCACATCAAATATATCAATATAATCAATTGCGAAACCCCGTCCAAGAAATTTCATGTTTACCATTATTATTATTATTATTATTATTATTATTATTATTATTATTATTATTATTATTATTATTATTATTATTATTATTATTATTATTATTATTATTATTATTATTATTATTATTATTAAAAGAAATTAACTTTAAAGTAAAAACTACTACAAAACAAAATATTAACTAAACTGTTTAAGCAAAAATTTAAAAAAATTTAAAAACAAGATTCCATAATTATCTTATTTAAAAATGAATTTATTTGAATATTGAAATGTTGTGGTGTAGGAAAATAAGTTGCTCTCCATGTTGTGGAGTTTAACGTGATCTCTTATCCTCAAACACGTTACCCGCTTCTGAAAAAGTTTTTAAAAAAATGCTTTTCTGAAAAAGGCTTTTTAAACTTTGAAGACCCGTAGAACTTTATATAGTATATTCCTATTTTACTTAATAAATTTATTGATCCGCTTATCCAAATTTTGGCTTACAGAAAACTAAGAGCTCACAGTATGGATATGTCAAGATGTCAAAGATACTTCTAGAGAGATTCCACTTGTTAATCAGCAAGTTTTAAGTAGAATATGTAAGGTGTAGCGGAAAGAAAAGTTCCGGTTCCGGCCGGAACTTCCGGCCAGAACTTTTCAAGGTTCCGGGAAAGTTCCAGTTCCGGCCGGAACCTGGTTCCAGTACATATCTAATATATATATATATATATATATATATATATATATATATATATATATATATATATATATATATATATATATATATATATATATATATATATATATATATATATATATATATATATATATATCACATTTAATTAAAGATGCCAGGTGCATACATTCAATTAACATAGAGTGGAGAAAAAGAATTGCCGTCTTAATTTTGTGGTGCAGAAATTAAAAAATGAAGTGTGTACCAGATTTTGCGATGAACACATTAGAATAAGCACAGCAGTTCATAATGCAGTACAGAGAAAGGGTGAGGCTGTATGGAAAGATGAGTCATGCTAACTAATTATGAGGTATGAGATTAAATAGTTTAGAAAGGAATTGTGATCGAGATGATATAAATAATTTTACGCAACAGTTTGACTTAGGAGAGAGAGAGAGAGAGAGAGAGAGAGAGAGAGAGAGAGAGAGAGAGAGAGAGAGAGAGTTGATTAGGACAAAATCCCTAGATTTCACCTATTTAGGTCACCATTATTATATTATTACTATTATTATTGCCATTGATTATTAATGGAGTTATCAAAGACATGTAAATCAT
>JABUQX010107452.1:0-20289 GCA_015478945.1 Trachelipus rathkii
TTTATATGCAATCATATTGCTCTCTTTCAGCAGAGAGTTAAAACATAGCTATAATAATACTAATAATACAAATAATAATAATAATAAATATAATAAACAAATAACTAATAATAATAATAATAATAATAAAATAATAATTATAAATAATGGAAATAATAAATAGTGTTTTTCGTTACATTCCTTGTTCAATTTAAGGAGTCTTTTGATGCTTACGCTGCAGCGGAGTCTTCGTTAGACGACTTGTAAATGTTGATTAAATTCTTTTTCTTCTTCTCAATTTAATTTAGTACATATACTGGTCTTCTAGATAATATCGGCTTTAACTTTGGAATTGCAGCTATTGTTGGAGATACTGCTGCTCCAGATGCTGATGCTGCTGTTGCAGCTGTAGTTATTGTTTCTTCTTCATGCACTTCTTCATGTACTTGTTGTTTTGATACATGGATGGTACCAATTTGGTTTCCTAATGTGTCTAAAATTTTAGTACAACGTAAGATTCACCAAGAAATCATAATAAATATATTTTGAAGAGATTATAAATAATAATACTTAAAATTTTGTCAAAAAAATACTCTACAAAATTGAAGAAGGAAACATACCGAATGATTGTTATTTTTCCTACCCGCGTTGTCTGGGGAGCTGCCCTATCGAGCATAAAGCTCGGTAGGAATCTTCTTGTAATCGGTGGCATGTGATTGGTCGATTATAATCCTACATCTCCAGCGATTACTTGAAGATTTAAGTTATGAAAATTTGCAGAAAGAATAATATCGCTAAAAAAAATAATAATTAACCATAGTATTATAAGTAATAATAATAATAATAATATTAAATAATAATAATAATAATAAGTAGTAATATAAATAATAATAATCACAAATAAGATGAAAAAACCTTCTCACCTAAATATGTTAGAGATGAAAATCTACTTATTCACTCTTCCAGAGATCTGGAATCAAATAGTAATATCTCTTTGAAATTATACTCTTTTGTCAGCTTTGTTGGTGTCCTTGTTTTTTGTCCACCTACTTATTCACTCTTTGATTTCACTCAATTGTTGTCTTTTGTAACTTTTCTTTCTTGTGGACAAGCTGAAGTATTGAACCTGTCCCAAATTTTTGGAAGTTTTAAATATTAAGCTGAAAAAATTGTCAACATTTATTAATTTATTAATATAGATAACACTAAGTTATAAAGTAATGGTTAAGTACATGTTAAATTGAGAACAAACTCAAGCAAAATCTCTCGCTCTAGATCAATATTTATTTTATTCACTTACTAGTATACTGATATATGACCGTTCCAATCATATATCCTCATTTCTCATTTTCTCTATTTCTCCTCCATACTCCTTTGGCTGTCTTGTTACTGCTGCTTGGTCTCGCTGGAGATGCTGTAACTGTTATTACAGTTGCTGTTACTGTAGTTGTTGTGTGTGGATATGCTGTCGACTCTTGATTTCGGTCGATGATATGAATAATGATTTGATGATATGAGTAAATTTATTATTATTATTATAAAGAGATAAAGGAATCATAATCAAGTGATAATATATTAATAAAATACAAAACTTCCACAAAAATTTGTTTTAGATGAATATCTAGTTGTATAACTACCTATAACTGAACCCCAGGCATCATACATACATTTGTATAATCTTTCACAAGCTCCACTCATGCTGGCTGTTACTGCTGCTGCTGCTGTAACTGTTGTTACAGTCTCGCTCCGCTTACTGTAGTTGTGGTAGGTGGTGGAGATGCTGCTGCGGCAGACTCCGTTGTGGATGCTGCTAGAATATAAATTTATTATTTTATTATTATACCATACTTAAGAGTTATAATACGAAATAAAATATTACTTTATAAAAAACGTTTCAACAAAATTTGATTAGACTGAATATACTATTTACAACTTACCAGAACTGAACCATTAAGCTATCATCACACACTTTGTGTAGCTCCAACAGCTTACATACTCCTTTGCTGCTGGTTACTGCTGGCTGCTGCTGCTGCTGGGATGCTGTAACTGCTTTTGTTACCAAGTTGTTTGTTTGGTTGTGTTGTAGACTGGCACTGCTGCTTTGTGCGATAAGCGGCAGAAATTCGCCTCCTCCTCGTTTGTATCAGCATTCCATTGCTAAGTTTGTATTTATAAATTATTGTGGGTGAAACTTAAATAACGATAATATGTTATTTTACGAAATTAAATAAAACAAATATTTTACGACTTAAATTTCACTACATAAAAGAAACATTTGAATATTTAATCTACTTAATAAAACAGCCTTGGAGACTCAGATAGAGAACAGCTTTCTTTATTATTAACTTTTATGACAAACAAGTCATGTTTCTAAAAACACGTATATTACAAAATTGGAAAGTTAAGTTAGATACAGTATCGTCATATAGTGTGTCTTGTAGTAATAAAAAGAATATAGGAAATAAATTTTTGAAACAAATAAGAATTAATATAGGATAATTACTTATTAGTTTATGTTAGTTTATATCTTCAAAGAATATGTAGAATGAAATATAACTTATCACTTACTAGAATTTCGCGTTCAATATATTAATATCGGTAATTTAATTTGGAGTTGATTGAGGAACGTCTGGAACAATTGGAACAATCTGTTTATCAAATCGATTAATCGTGTTGAATATGAAGAAATATCGAATAATATTGAACTTTTTAATGACTAATATTTTAAAAGAAGTCAATTACATTAATATAGAAAACCGTTATTTCAACGGAATATGTTAGATGAATATCTAATATAAAACTTAAACGCACAGAGATTAATTTAAAATTTGTTAGAATAACACTCGCAAAATGTAATGAATGTCAGTTGAGAAAGAATCAAGATACATGAACTTATAAATAAAATTATGATTACCAAAAAATGCAAAAATAAAGGAAAACAATCCAAAATAAAAAGTGGAACTGGGTTTTAATATTTTACATAACTCCTCAGCTCAGTCTCAGAGGTCGATGCTATACGTGTGTGGATATCAAGATCTAAGCCAGTGTTGAATGGTGCTAGTGCCTGCAAGCTTTTGCTTGCACATTCATTTTCTGTTTGAATTTAGGTTAGGAATAAGCCAATATCCATCCAATAGAACTTCAATGACGCTGTCAACTGTCCTTCACTTGAGATGTATCTTTAGGCGCAATTGAGAGTCAGAGGGTTTGACCTAAGCAAAGGTCAAAACCTTACTTCCTTCTAGAAATACCTCCCGCAATTATTGTATCGCCTATTAGGTTTTGCGAGCTGTGATTCCATCAGAGATGGGGGAAGTTCCCCAAAACATCTAATTTGAAGCCCTGCATGCCCCTAGAACCAGGCGTTTAAAAGTTTGCTAGTCCAGAGTAGTTGGGAAAATAGGTTAAAGAATAGTGTGTTTCCAGACTGACCAGTAAGGGTATCTATGCAAGGTTGAACATAGCACTTTAAGCCTGGAGTCAGTTAGGCAGAAAAGATTGGACTAGAGATTTCAGAAGAGCAATGTCCAGTTGTAATAATGCTAGTTCAAAGGTTAAGTTGATGCCGCAGTCTCACATTTCGATGGGCAAGAAAACTGCAAGGGAAGACTTAAGAACAGATTGAGTTAGACTAAAAGCCTCTAGACCACCTTTCTTTAGTTTGTAGGAGAGGTAGTCGAATATTCATCATGAATGGGTGTAAGCCATCCACAGATTGTGTGAAGGCACCCATACAGGGCGAACGACACCCCTATACTTCTTAAGAGCTTGTTTAGAAAGAGAAAGGATTAGATCCTTCCAAAAATGAAGACAAGAATAAAACGCGCTTTAACCATCGACCACGTATATAATTCTTTCAAATGCACCAAAACACTTTAATATACTTTTTTTCAATTAATTCTTTTCGTCACACTCCACACCTCCCTATTTAGGTTAATTCTTCATTTTAATCAATTCTCGCACCAACAAGCTTTCTAAAATTTTCTATGCTGAACAGACTAGACGCTCGTAAATCCTTATGACTCTAAACTTTTTTTCACACCATAATTACTTACTATGCATTAAACACCGATAGGCAACATACCCTCTGCAGAACTTAGCGTACTCATGACAGTCTTTTAATATCACCAAAGATCATAATTGCATCCAACGTCACACTGCTACCATTCAATCAGCTTTCCCTACTACCATTCAACTCAATCATACGTACCTTTTCATCCAATGTAACACTCCATATTTTAAACCTGATACTTGTTGAGATTGTCTACCATCGTCAACATACTTCGCACACTACATGACCCTTCACTACTTTTCAACGCATCACCTTTGCTCTTATCTAAATAATATACATACCCTCCCCTACCTTCTATATAAAATTCTTTCCTCACACCATCCGAGATAATGTAATTAAATGGCATATCATCATTCCTTGCTCCGACACTCACTCGCACGCATCCCCAAAAAAGTCTACTTGAGTTTCACATCAAACTCGCATACATTCACTATCAATGTTATGCAGATTTTTGAAAATAATGTAAATCACGTCCCTCTAATTAGTCACGAAAGAACCTTCCCTTTTCTTTATTTGAAGATTTCTCTTACTCTCTTAACTTTCTTACTTCCTTTCAGAACAGCTTCCTATTCTCTTTTAGCCCTTTTCATCATCCTTCCTCGTTTTCCGCTTTTCTTCTAATATAAGCAACGCATCTAGCTACTCCCGCTTTGTCTCCCTGTATAGTTGCGGTCTCTGTTTGTTATCAGTGTCCAGCCGTTCACTCACTTATCTTCCTCGTTCGCTCTTTTGGCTCTAGTTGATGCGATGGTAAATTTCAGTAAGAACTGCATTTTCCTTTTGATTGGTATTCAGGAACATACTCAGATCCAGAATCATCTAATATAAAATAGAACCAAAACGGGATATGTAAAAATATGCTTCTACTACTACTACTACTATTACTACTACTACTAAACTACTGCTACTGCTAAATGAATAAATAAATAAATAAATAAATGATTAGAAATTAGGTATTAAAAAATTAACTAAAAAAAGAATTAAAAATGTGAATTAATTAAATGTTAAGAATAGAATTATTTTCTTGAATTTATCGATTATTATTATTATTTATTATTATTATTATTATTCCTCATTATTATTATTCATACTATATATATATTATTTATTATGTATTATGTTTTATCTAATTATATTATTATTATTTAAGTTATTATTATTATTATTATTATTATTATTAATTTTATTATTCAATATCTTACTCGCTGTCTGGGTATGCATCATTCATAATTTTCGTTTATCATTTACAACTGTTCTCTTGCAGCCTCCTTTGCTCATCAAAAACGAACGTAATTGGGGGGAGCTCTGGCATTAGAATCCATTTGTTTATTTTGAATTTTATTTTGCATAATTTTTCACGCGTAAGCCAAATCGGCACATCTCTCTCCGACATCAACCGGGCGTATAAAAGAAAAAAATAATAATAATAATAATAATAATAATAATAATAAATAAATAATAAATAAATAATAATAATAGTGATAATAATTATAAAATAATAGATTTTTCTAACGAAAGCGAGGTCTTTGCATTTGCTTCCATATCTGTTTCCTTCTTGTACCGGAGGAAGAAGAAGGAGAAGGTTTACTTTTGCGCTTAGACAACCATAAATAAAAATTTAAAGAAATATATATATATTATATATAAATTATTATTAATATTGATTAATAAAATTATAATAATATATGATTTACTATAGCAAAAATTTAATAATAATAATAATAATAATAATTAATAATAGATTTTCTACCTTTCTCAGAGGTCTTTGCATTTGCTTCCATATCTGTTTCCTTCTTTTTCGGAGGAAGAGAAGGAGAAGGTTTACTTTTGCGCTTAGCATCCTATTAAAATTAAAGGAATTATTAACATTTATAGCATATAAAATGCAATTAGGATATTAATTAAAATATAACATGAGTTACGAATTAGTAAACATTTACTAATAATAATCAATAAGAACATAATATCACACATAATTAATAATAATACTAATAATAATAATAATAATAATAATATAAAAATCTCTTGTTGATTTACCCTTAAGCTTTGCTTATATTAAAGCTCAGTGAGATTGTGATTGCGAAATAGTTCTTTCAAAGCTCTTCATCACCGAGCCACTAAGTTTCTTTAGTAGGGCATCCTAGGTTCAGTCATCCATCTTGGTTTTTAAAGCCATTGAATGGTCTGATGAATTAATATTTATATATATATAAAAAAATTTTATCATAACAAATTTGGACTTTGATATTTTTTGTAATTTTAGAAAAGTTCAAGGATATAACACAAAAGCACTTACTATTTCAAAGTATATTAGCTAGGTACTTGAAATGTTCAGAAAATAGAGAACCTACAACTATATATTATCTAACAAGTTTATGGTATTCCTCTGATTTTAATACTTTTTTATTTTTTCACTTCCTAAAATGGATAGGTATGAACCCTTCACAAAAGAAAAGAAAATGAATAATCATAGATAAATAATAATAATATATAATAATAATATAAAATAATAATTAATAAATCATGATAATATAATAATAATAATAATATAATAATAATAATAATAATAATAATAATAGATAATAATAATAATTTATATTTTCTTACGTTGAATCAGAGTTTTCGTCACCGAATGAGATTTTCGAAAATTGGTCTAACACACTTTTGTCAAGGTGTCTCTGCAACTTTTCATCTGGTCTTTGTCGGATATCTTGGATCCATTTCAATTGTAGTTTCCTGGTCTCTGTCACTGTTTAGATATGAATTTATGAAATATTAAAGCAATAATAGGAATTATAAAAATAATAATAATGATAACAATTGCATAAAATGTAAAACATTAACGAAAGATGAATATATTATGCTCACTTGAGGGTGACAAAGTGTCATCGCCCAATTGCTTAACGACTATTTTGGGTTCCAACACTCGGGATGTAGCCACTCGTGACTGTTTTGGAGGAAGAGAACGAGAAGAAGAAATAGACGAAGGAGAGATGGAGTGATCTTACGCTCCCAATTTTTTTTCATTTTTTCCGCTTAGCACCGTAATGTATATTAAACAAATTTAAAGGAATATATAGACATTATATTGATTGCTCATATCAATATATTCCTCTTTTGAGAATTTACAAAAAGATATGATTGACTTACAAGCAAAAGTGAATCGTAACGCAATATCAATCATAATAATGAGTTTATAAATATAAAGATTCTCGACAGGAATTTACAATAATAACAAATTTAATGGTAAATAAAAACAATAACAACCAAATAAAAAATTAATTTTATTGACAAAAATTAACACAAAAAAAAAAAAGATTTAAAAATACCTTTTAACCCAGAAAAAAATTCCCCAGGAAAAAACAGAAAAGGTCCAAAATATAAAATATTTATTATTTATTGATTTTTCCTTTTATGGTTGGAGTTTGTTATTATTGGCGACTGGCCAACAGTTTTGAGATGTGGGCGGCTGATTTGTAGAGACGGCACAGTTGTCTCTAACACTGACAGAATCGACCCCTTTTTCATCAACTTCCGCTCTTTCTGGTATGTGTATATTTTTGTCTGATATTGATAATTCCGTAAGCTCTTTCTGTGTCTTTGTTGTATTGATAGAGCTCGTCTTCCTTCTTTTATGGGAGTCAGGACCTGTTTTCAATATATAATTGCTGTTAGTCCTGTTATAGTAAACATAAAGCAAAAATTAAATAATAACAAAAACATTAAATTCGAAATATATAACACACATATTTAATGGTACCAAATTAATTCCTCCATTTGTCTTTTCTTCATGTTTGAATTCGAGGAAAAGGAATTTTTGCTTCGGTTTCATCGTCTGAAGATGTAAAGAAATGAATGTAAGTTGCAGAAATAAAACAATATCACATGTAAATATAAAAGTATAGAGAGAAATTTAACATTACGAATATCAGTAAAATTAAAGCAATAGCATACTCTCGAATGTCCTCAGGGCCGAGTATTTGTTAGATGGCTTTTAGCATTATTATATGTTGAGAGTCTTCTGCACATCTTTCACTCCTTCACATGCTTTAATTGGAATATAAAGACGGTTCCTCGTTCAGTGATCTTGTTGGAATATAATTTTATTAATTATTAAAAATATATGAAAGAAAAAACAATTAATAATCTAATATAACTAATAATATATTAATAATAATAAAATAATAAATAATATAATAATTAATAAAACTATATAATAATAATAATTAATATTAATAATAAATAATAATAATAATAAAAATATATGATGAATAATATACCACTTACCACTATCAAAAGATGTATTTACATCACTGTTTTCCAGAAATTAAATTTCACACACAGAGATTTCTGACCACATAAACTTTTTCTTTCAATAATAAGGGCGAAGTGGAGGAGTCTTAATTGGAGAGAGGCCTGACCCTTTTGGTTCAATGATGGAAACTTCCGGCTTAGTTATTGCCCCGAGTCCGAATCGTTGGACACGGAAACGCTGGCGGAATCTCGAGAGAGTCCGAAAAAAGTTTGGTCCTCATTCTTTATTTTGTCTTCCTAGATAGGAAGTGGCAATAATGTATGTTGACATATTTGTGTAGTCGTCCTTGGTCAATATTATTTCTATCCCTGATATATTAGTGGTTTTTTTCCTGTTGTTGCTCTTGTATGTAGCTGTCTTTATTCGATCTCTTATTGTCTATGCTTTTTTTTTTCTTCATTAATTTTATATACTCGTTGTTTGTCTCTTTTTCTTAAGAACATATTCATATATTGACGTTGATGTTCTTAAGTATGTCATTTTCACGTGTCTAGTTTCCTGAAACTGTGTTCATTTTTCTTTTTTGCTTCTTCACTCGGCTGTTATTTCCTGATATGTCTGTTTATTAGTCTGTTCTCGTGTCACTTAACACTCTGCTCTGAATATTTCTGTTGTTCATTGTATATTTAGATAAGGTTATAATTTTTGAGTCTCTGTATTATAAATAGATGTATATATTTTCTTTTTTCTAATTTTTGTTGTGTATAAATATAAGT
Source organism: Trachelipus rathkii (assembly GCA_015478945.1). NCBI lineage: Eukaryota > Metazoa > Arthropoda > Malacostraca > Isopoda > Trachelipodidae > Trachelipus > Trachelipus rathkii. Next base: position 9,083 of record JABUQX010107452.1, read on the forward strand.
GATTTTAAAGGTTTCTTCACTTGAGAAATATATTTTGTTATAGTTAGTTCTATTTTATTTCTTAATAACTCTTGTTATGATTTAGTATATATCTCTTTATTCCTTGTTGTGTTATGTGCTTTGTGATGTATCTTTCTTATGATTTGTGATATGTTTTGATCTTATATTTGTTCCACTTCTTATTTTTTTCTTGTCCTCTGTTTTTGATTTTTCTCTCCAGTTAGATATGAGTCTGGTATTATATATCTCATGATTTTTCATTACCTATTTGATTAATTCTTATATATTGTTTTTCTAGTACATGTATATTTTCTATCTTGTGCTGGTTGTATTTTTTTGTCCATGTTGATACTGCTGGGGATATTTTTTTTTGGTATGTATTTGTCTCAAATTGGTTTTGTTATGTTTTGATTTTTATTTTAATATTTTTTATTAGTATTAATTGAATTAGAGTGGTTTGGAATGTAGGGTATTTATATTCTATGTTATTATTTACTCTCTGTTATATGTTTATATTTTTGTTTTTTTTCTGCTCATGCATATTTTGTGTTTTCCTTCTTCAGTTTGCTAAATATATTTTTATCGAATTCTTACATATGTTTTTTTTATATTTCTGCTCTCATTTTTTTCATGTTTTTTTTGTTGTGTACTCATAAATGAAAATATTTATATTGCTGATGTCAATTGTTTCTTTCTCTTTTTTTATGTCTATATTTTTTCTTTTGTTGTTCTAGTATATGTTGTGTTTTTTTCTCTTCTCCTTCTTCTTATTTTTCTCTATATCATTCTGGTCTTCTTAATTGTTTCTTTTCTTTTATTGTGTATGTTTTGTTTTCTATATTGTAATGTTGTTTTATTAACTCTCTCCGTAGTTTTTGTTATAGGCTCCCATCATGTACTTGTATGATCTCTCATTTCGACTAGTCTTTGTAAGTAGTATTGGATTACCTTTTGTATTGTGTGATTGTGTGTGTCCTCTCTCTATCCTTATTGCTCTTCTTCTTCTCTTTCTCTCTCTGTCTTGGTATTTCATTTCTCTTGTTTATTATATTGTTTGTGATAGTGTCTCATTTTAGAGTCTTGATTTCTGCAAATGCATCTGTATGTTTTGGTAATCTTCTCTTTCTATATCAATCTATATCAACGGAATGTAGTAGTGTATATATATATGTAGAGAGTATTCTATGAACTTCGTGTTTTGCTAGAATGGTCTATTTATGTACTCTTATTGTAAGTGGTCAAATTAATTTAAGTACAGAAAATGAATACCACCAGCAGAGGAAAAGGAAAGGAGAAAGCACATTAGGAACTGAGGCCACACAATCAACCATCAAAGTAATCCATCTACATTACAAGATCTAGTCGATGGGTCTACAAGTGCCCTGAATGGGGCCTTAACCAAACTAGGGTTAAAAAACACATTCAATCTAGACACAAAAACCTAACACTTGAAGAGAAAGAACAATTAAGAGCCAGAATGTTGGACAATAAGCAGGGGAGGAAAAAAAAGCACTTACTGAACAAACAAAAGAAAAAATTGCTTCAATAGAAGAAAGAAAAACATTTGACATCAGCTATATTAATGAGCTGTAAACAAAAACTGAAAAAAAATGCAGAAATAAAAAAACTTGTAACAGAATTCGATAATTATTTGCAAACTGACAGGAAAAACCATTTGCAATGCAGAAATCTACTTAGAAGAGTTCTACTTGATTTTGACCCTACTCCAACAGGTGTCTCATTCATCTATGAAAATTTAACTAAAAAAATCATTAACATCAACTCTTTTGCAAAATACTCCAATATCCCCGGCGTTCCACTTGGCATCACCAGCCAGGTGAAAATGGCTACTGTCCTAGGACAATTTTTAAATTTCTGTAATGAAAATCGAGATTTGAGTGCCGGGCTCATATCTCTGGAGGAAATCAACAGGGCAAAGAAAATGGTGGACAAATTTAAGATCAAACTTCGACAATCTGAAAGAACTCATCAAGCACTCCAACAAGATAGGTTGTCTAAATCTACAAGTTTTAAGAAATTAGAACTACTTCAAATTTTAAATTTCTCGGAGAACGAAAATATCCTTGATATTTTCCACAAAATAGGAAGTATATCATCTACGGAAATGGTTAGAGATACTTTGTATCTTGATCAAATGACAACCGTTCAGGCAGTGTTGTTGACCTCGATGACGCTGTCGACTGGTCGGAGATCGCGTGAGGCAAAGAAAATGACCGTCGGGCTGACCCGTGATGCTCTTAAGAACTGGCGTCATGATGTCTTAGAAAAGAAAGACAAACAGGTCAATTTTGAGCTGGCGATAGTCGAACATAAGACAGCGTCATCAGGCCAAACGGCCAACTATTTCGGGCATGGTGTATTTGCCAAGGCGCTACACAAATATGTCAAATACATATTGCCAACCTATCTAGGAAGAAAAATAACGAATGAGGACAAACTTTTTCGGACTCCGATTCCGACAGCGATTCCGAGTCCAACGATTCGGACTCTGGCAATTCGAAGAAACTAAGGCCGGAAGTTTCCATCATTGAACCAAAAGGGTCAGGCCTCTCTCCAATTAAGACTCCTCCACTTCGCCTTATTATTGGAAAGAAAAAAGTTTCCTCGTAGGAAATCTCTTTTTGAAATTAATTTCTGGAAACAGTGATGTAAATACATCTTCTGATAGTGGTAAGTGGTATTATTATTATCATTATTATTTTTATTATTATTATTATTATTATTAATTATTATTATTATTATTATTATTATTATTATTATTATTATTATTATTATTATTATTATTATTATTATTATTATTAGTTATTATTATAATTTTATTTTTAATAATTAATAAAATTATATTCCAACAGATCAGGGAACGTCTTTATATTCCCAATTAAAGCAGAGGAAGAAAGATTGTGCGAAACCGCAACAAGAAAAGGCGAAAGCCAATCTACAACTCGGCCTAGACATTGGTATGCTTTGCTTTAATTTTACTGATGTCGTAATAAAATTTTATTTATACTTTTATTTTTCTTGATTTGTTTTTTTCTGCAACTTACATTCATTTCTTTACATCTTCAGACGATGAAACCGAAGCAAAAAATCCTTCTACTTCCTCGAATTCAAACATGAAGAAAAGACAAATGGAGGAATTTGGTAAGTAATAAGCGTAACATATTTCGCTAATGTTTTTATATTTGATTTAATTTTTGCTTATATTTCTTAACATTTTAATACTTAACACATTTATATTGAAACAGGTCCGACACCCCTAAAGAAGGAAGGCCAAAACATCGAGCCCAGAAAAGCCTTCGGAATTCTTCCAAATAGTCAGCAAGTTACCATCCAGAAAGGAGTTGAAAGAAAAAGGGGGGTTTCTTCAGATGTTAGAAGACAATGTAGCCGTTAAATCAGCCGCCAATCCCAAGAATGTTGGCAGTCGCCATAAAACCACAGAAAATATGATTTCTGATTCTGGTAAGTAATATTCTTTTTTTTATTCCAATTATTATTTTATTATTAATTATTATTATTATTATTATTATTAATTATTAGTTATTATTATTATTAATTATTATTATATTTTAAATTCTTTGCTTATAGTCAATCATATATTATTATAATTTTTATTTATTAATAATAATAATGAATTGTATGCTATAAATGTTATATATTCCTTTAATTTTTATTCTAGGTGCTAAGCGGAAAAATGAAAAAAAAAAATAGGGGAAGATCACCCTCTCCTTCTTCTATTTCTTCTTCTCGTTCTCTTCCTCCAAAACAGTCACGAGTGGCTACATCCCGAGTGTTGGAACCCAAAATAGTCGTTAAGCAATTGGGGGAGTGCACAACTTTGTCACCCATCAAGTGGCATACAATATTTTCATCTTTCGTTTTTTTTAATGTTTTTTACATTTTATGCAATTGTTATCATTATTATTATTTTTATAATTCCTATTATTGCTTTAATATTTCATAAATTCATATCTAAACAGTGACAGAGACCAGGAAACTACAATTGAAATGGATCCAAGATATCCGACAAAGACCAGATGAAAAGTTGCAGAGACACCTTGACAAAAAGTGTGTAGAGCATTTCGCAAATCTCATCGGTGACGAAAAACTCTTGATTCAACGTAAGAAATATATTAATTACTTTATCTAACGTCCTCTTATGGTACTCTTATCTAAGGGTCATTACCATCATTATCAGTATTATTTATTATTATTATTATTATTATTATTATTATTATTATTATTTATTTTCTTTTTTCTTTTTGTGTTTCAAAGGGTCATACCTATCCATTTAGGGAGTTAAAAAATAAAAAAGTATTAATCAGAGAATAACAAAAACTTGTTAGATAATATATAGTTGTAGGTTCTCTATTTTCTGAACATTTCAAGTACCTAGCTAATATACTTTTGAAATAGTAAGTCTTTTAATGTGGTATCTTGAACTTTTCAAAATTTCAAAAAAAGTCCAATCGTTGAAAAAAAAAATTTTTTTATTATTATAAAATTATTATTATTATTATTATTATAGCCAAAGTCGTCAATACTTTAAAAACCCAAGATGATGCTGACCAGGTGCACTACAAAGAAACTAGGGCGGTTATGAAGAGCTTGAAAGAACTATTTCCATCACCTCCTCCTGCTTTAAAGAAAAGCTTAAAGAGTAAATCAACAAAATTATTATTATTATTATTATTATTATTATTATTATTATTATTATTATTATTATTATTATTATTATTATTAAATTTTTGCTATAGTAAATCATATATTATTATAATTTTTATTAATAATATTAATAATAATTTATATGCTATAAATGTTATATATTTCTTTAATTTTTATTCTAGGTGCTAAGCGCAAAAGTAAACCTTCTCCTTCTCTTCCTCCGAAAAAGAAGAAGGAAACAGATATGGAAGCAAATGCAAAGACCTCTGAGAAAGGTAAGAAAATCTATTATTATTATTATTAATTATTATTATTATTAAATTTTTGCTATAGTAATTAGCTTACTTTATTATAGATTTTTCAATTATAAACTATGAGTAATAATTTATGCAAAATATGTTTTTATATTTCTTTAATCACGGTTTTTGTCCTATGAGCAAAGTAAAACCCTTCCCTTCTCTTCCTCGAAAAAGAAGAGGAACAGATTATGGAAGCACAATGCTCAAGACCTCTGAGAAGTTAGATAAATTTATATTATTATACATTAATTATCATATTATTATTATTAGATTAATTATTATTATTATTATTATTATTTTATTAATTATTATTATTATTATTATTTTTCTTTTATTACAGCCACGGTTGATGTCGAAGAGAGATGTGCAGATTTGGCTTACGCTGAAAAATTATGAAATAAAATTCAAAAAACATATGGTTCTAATGCCAGAGCTCCCCCCAATTATCGTTCGATTTTGATGGCAAAGGAGGCTGCCAAAGAGAACATTGTAAATGAAAACCAAAAATATGAAGATGATGCATACACAGACAGGTAGTAATAATATAATAATAAAAATAAATAATAATAAATTAAATAATAAAGAATAATAAATAATAAATAATAATAATAATAATATATAATAATAATAATAATAAATATAAATAATAAAGATAATAATAAATATACTAATAATAATAATAATATATAATAATAATAATACATAATAGATAATTCATATTTAACATATATTCACAATTTTTAATTCTTTTTTGAGTTAATTTTTTAATACTTAATTTCTAATCATTTTATTATTTACTTAGTAGTAGCAGTAGTTGTAGTATTAGTAGTAAGTAGTAGCAGTAGTAATATAGTAGTAGAAGCATATTTTTTACATATCCCGTTTTTGGTTCTATTTTAATATTAGAATGCTGAATAATATTTCATAAATACAAATCAAAGGAAAATGAAGTTCTTGCAGTTCATTCACCGTCGCATCACTGGAGCAAGAGAAGAGAGTATATAACGCGGAACTGAAGCACAGAACGAAATATACAGGGGAAAGAGTAGGCTAGATGTTGCTTAGTAGAAGAAAAGGAGGAAGGAAGTGATGATGAAAAAGGGCCCTAAAGAGAATAAATAGCTGATCTGAAAGGAAGTTAGAAGGTTAAGAGAGTAAGAAGATTCTTCATAGAATAAAGAAAAGGGAAGGTTCTTTCGTGACTAATTAGAGGGACGTGATGAGAAAACATTTCAAAAATCTGCATAACATTGATAGTGAATGTATGCGAGTTTGATGATGAACGAAGTAGATATTTTGGGGATGGAGTGAGGCAGGAATGTGCTATGCCATTTAATTTACATATGGATGGGGTGAGAAAAGAATTTTATATAGAAGGTAGGGGAGGGAGTTATTTTTAGATAAGAGCAAGGTGATGGTGGTAATTGTGAAGGGTCTGTAGTGCGAAGTCATGTTGAATGGTAGAACAATGGAACAAGTATCAGAGTTTAAATATTTAGGCTGTATATTGGATGAAAAGGTAACGTATGATGTTGAATGTAGTAGGAAAGCTGTGAATGGTAGGCAGGTGGCTGGTGCAATTATATCTTTGGTGTATAAAAAGGACTGTCATGAGTACGCTAAGGTTCTGCATGAGGGTATGTTGCTATCGGTGTTAATGCATAGTAATGTAATTATGGTGTGGAAAAAGAGGTATAGATTTAAGGCGTAGTCTGTTCAGATAGATAATTTTAGAGACTTGTTAGGTGCGAGAATTGATAAAATGAAGAATAACCCACCTATTAGGGAGTGTGACGAAAAGTTAATGAAATAAAAGGGTATTAAAGTGTTTTGGTCATTTTGAAAGAATTTATAGTGGTCGATTGGTTAAGCGGTTGCATAGTGATGATATTAATTGGAAGGAATCACATTCTTTCTCTTTCTAAACAAGCTTCTAAGAGAGGTGTCGTTCGCCCCTGTATGGAGTATTCCTCACACATCTGGGATGGTTCCACTCACTAAGCTCTCCTAAAAAAGGTGGTCTAGGGCTTTTAGTCTAACTCAACTGTTCTTACTCTCCCTGCAGTTTCTTTCTGCCCATCGAATTGTTGCGTCACTTCCTTTGAACTATCATTATTACAACGGACACTGCTCTTCTGAAATCTCTAGTCCAATCTTTTCTGCCTAACTGACTCCAGGCTTAAGTGCTATGCTCAACCTTGCATGTACCCTACTGGTCAAGTCTGAAACACACTTTCTTTAACTATTTTCCCAACTAACTCTGACTAGCCCAGTTTTAAACGCCCTGTCTAGGGGCATGTAGGACTTTAAATTAGATGTTTTGGGAACTTCCCCCAACTCTGATGGAATCAGGCAAGCCTACTACGAGACGAAAAAAATAGTGGTTTTGTGAGGGGTAAGGTTTTGAGCCTTGCCCAGGGGATAAACCCTCTGACAATGACAAGGTACCACAGTGAAGGACTGTTGCAGCGTATGAAGTTCTATGGTGGATTTTGGCTGTATTCCTAACCTAGTGCTACCGTGATCGTTCTCTAGCGGATAGAATGCAGAAAAATTATCGAGTTTTGTTTCGATTATTGATACTTTAACAGCATTTTTATGATTTTGATTATCAACGGTTCGACAGTTTTTCCGAAAATGCTTCTTTTTTATTTTTATAAGATTTTTTTCCGGTGAATATACTGAATATAGTTAGTTTTTTAATTATATATATATATATATATATATATATATAAAGAGGATATATATATATATATAGTTATATATATATATATATATATATATATATATATATATATATACAGAGGTGGGCAGTAACGCGTTACATGTAACGGCGTTACTGCCCACCTCTATATATATATATATATATATATATATATATATATATATATATATATATATATATATATATATATTTATATATATATATAAACAGTTGTGAGCAACGCGTTACATGTAACGGCGTTACGTAACGGGCGTTACAATTGTAATGAGTAACGGTAACGCTTCAAACGATTTTAAAATGTAACGATGTAACGGTAACGCTACCCTTTTAAAAAATTGTAACGGTTTTTTTCCGTTACTCGTTACATCCTACACACGGAACTCCACTGTATATATATATATATATATATATATATATATATATATATATATATATATATATATATATATATATATATATATATATATATATATATATATATTTTTTTTTTCTGTTATATTAGGGATTAGCGAAGATAGTTAAGATACACCATTTTAAATTTGAATAATTATAATTTCTTTTATCTGAAAAGTAACCTTAAAGAAGTGCTCGCTACAAAGAGTAAACTTGAACATTTTTATTTAAAAAAAAAAAAAAAAAAAAGTAAAGGGGCGGCTCGTGGCCTGGTTGCAGGTTTGCACAACCACCATTTTATACAACTTGCAGTTAGTGTGAGTAGTAGGAAGGGGATATTGCACCCAAAAGTGCACCTAAAAGTTTCGAATCAACTTTCTGGATTTAAAGACTAATATTACATTCAACCTCCTGAGGATGAGTCATGAGTGACTCGAAACGTTGAGGATAATTTATAAATCTTATGGCTCTTGTTCCGTTTTTAGTCATCCTAATTTATATGAAAAATAAGGTTTCCCAAAAACAAACCAATATCTAATATAATACGAAGCAGATACGATGACCTTACTCTTGGAATCTTCCGCAAAAATGAAAACTTAACCAAGCGCATATGCAAACTAAAACTGGATATCCGTTTCCTTACGATATGCAAAACCTATAATTATATTCCATCGTTCATGAAGTTTAAACTCTACCGCCGCTCACTCTACAACAGTCACTTCTATAGATCCTGGACTGCAAAACTACTTATTAATGAATTAAAATTTAAACAATCTTCCCTCCGTAAATTAAACTTAGAATTATCTTACCAAACAAATCTTTTGAAAAATAGCGTATCATGGATCGATTATATGTGCTTACTTAAAGTTATTAATTTCAATTCCTCTTCTTATACTGATCAGATCAACAAACGTCATAACTCCAAATTGAACAAATTAGGTTTGATTTCCAACTTTAATCGTAACCCTAATAACATTATCTTTAACTATAGCAATAGAGTCCTTTCCCCTATTGAAAAACGTACTCTCTCCCTAGGTTTAGATTTTAAGCTCCCGACCTTTAAACTTAACTTTTACAATTTCTTCCTCCTTTTTGAAAAACTTCACCTATCCTTATCTATCAGAGGTAATCGTCCCTACTTCACTGCCAACCTAAAATTCTTTTGCCCACAAATACTACCACAATTTTAAACCCCCTAACTTTCTTTCCCTTCTTTTCACAAAAGCTAACTTATTAGCCCTGAAATCTCTCCGAAATGACCCCACCATTACTATCTGCTCCCCTGATAAAGGCAAAGGAGTTGTAATCATGAACAAGTCTGATTACACCAATAAGATGAACTCCCTCCTCTCAGACACCTCCAAATTTAAAAACTATACACTGATAATATACTCCCCCATATCATCCAAATAGAAGACAAAATTAATAACTTTTACGCTCACTCAAAAAATAAAATTTACTCACCCTTTACTACTCACAACTCTGTTTCCGGATCTACCCTTGGCATAATGTATGGAAAATCCAATACCCATAAACCTTGTCTTCACCTACGCCCTATCCTTTCAGCTATTAATACCCCCTCCTATAATATTTCTAAGTTTCTCATCCCCTATCTCCAACCCCTTACCACTAACTCTTACACTCTTTCTGACTCTTTCACCTTCTCCAAATACATCCAATCCCTCCCTTTTCCAGACTTTTGCATTACAAATCTTTTCACCAACATTCTTATCTCTGAAATCTCCAACATTATCTCCAACTCACATAACCCCAATATCCCGGCCTCCCTCAACCTAACCCCCCCAATTTTCAACAAACTCTTAAACCTTGCTACTAACAATAGCTTGTTCACTTTCAATGATCAATACTATCAACAAACAGATGGAATGCCCATGGGCTCCGCCCTAGGCCCCACCTTTGCCAACTGCTTCCTTTGTTACCATGAGACTAATTGGCTTAATGATTGCCCCAATGAATTCAAGCCCTTTGTATACAAGAGATATATTGACGACTGTTTCCTAATTTTTCGTAATAAACCCCAATCCGACCTTTTCTTTAACTATATTAACACAAAACACCCCAATATTCAATTTACCCGCCAGGATGAAACCAATAACACCCTCCCCTTCCTTGATGTCCTAATCCACCACAATCCCAATGGATTCACCACCTCCGTTTATCGGAAACCTACCACCTCCTTCCTCGGTATTAATTTCTTAAGCTCATCCCCTTTCAAATTCCTCCTTAACTCCATCACCATCTCCCTTCACAGAGCCTACCAAATCTGCTCAACCTAGGAAAAACTTTCACTATGAAATGGTCCACCTCATGAACATAATGAAACCAAAAATTCCCCTCCCCACAGCACCAAAACTTTCAGTTTACTTAAAGATCCCCTACATTGGCCATTCCCACCCCTCATTAATCTTTGACCTACGCAAACTCCTTAATACCGGAGGGGCTGACCAGAACCGTGTGTGTGCTACTAACCCCCTTTCCATTAGCTCTTTCTTTCCCCATAAAAATATGCTCCCTATGTTGTTGAAATCCTCAGTTGTCTACATATTTAAATGTGCAGATTGCAATACCTGCTATATAGGCCAAACCAGCCTTCAACTACAGCTGAGAATACATAAACATATAGGCACATCATTTCGCACCAACCTCCCCATACTTACCCCCGAACACTCCCCAATCCGCTCCCACACACATGATTCTGGTCACCCCCTCCGCTTCTCTGATTTTAACATTTTGCATTCATCTACTTCTGATACTAACCGTAAGATTTGGAATCCCTTTACATTAAACAATTAAATCCCCCTTTGAACTCCTCCCACTCCTCTACCCCTCTAAATATTACTTAACCCTTCAATCCATCTACTAACCTGATAATTCTACATTCATGCATTTTTTGTTTAACAACTATTTACAGTGTATATTGATAGGCATATCCTCTTATTTTTTTATTTATATATATATATATATATATATATATATATATATATATATTGAAGTGGCGTGCACGAAAACGCGAAAGCGTTTCACCTGATAAATGCGAAAACGGTTAAACACCTACTTCCGATGTAACTGAACGAAGTACAATG
>JABUQX010107453.1:0-15000 GCA_015478945.1 Trachelipus rathkii
ATCAAAGATCGCTGGGAATAGCCTATATATATATATATGTAATAATATATATATATATATATATATAATATATATATAACTATATATATATATATATATATATATAACTGCTATATATATATATATATATATATAACTATATATATATATATATATATATATGATATAAAATATATATGCATATAACTTATATAATAACAATAACAACAACAATAACAACAACTACAACAACAATATATAGCATATAACTATAACTTCTTATATATATATATATATATGACATATATATATATATATATATACTGCTAACTATATATATATATATAACAACGCTTATATATATCGCTATATATATACTATATATATAACAAAAATAAAGTATCGTTCTCCCAGTAATGTCATACGACCTGTCAGTGGGACCCATCGAGAAAGGTCCTTGCTGGATGGCCAGGCCTATCGCGGATGCCGGGAGGCTTTCCCATTAGTAGCAAGGCACACTACCAATAGTACTCATTGTAACAATATATATATATATATATATATATATATATATATATATATATATATATATATATATATATATATATATATATATATATATATATATAACAAAAATAAATATCGTTCTCCCCCAGTAAGGTCATACGACCTGTCAGTGGGACCCATCATATATATATATATGTCACAAGATGGGACAAATGTCAATAAATAACGTGACAATTCCCGAAGTTCATTTATTCAAAACACAAAATAAAATTAACCAAATTGTCTAGGGTATGATTTCACAACGTAACCTTTCACTTCAGACACGAAGTACAGCGAATAATCACAAGGTCTTCAGAATTCCAGAATACTTCCAAGTCACAGAGGGACTTCACAGACTATCAGTAGTCCTTTCCTTTAGAAGGTAAATCCTTTACAATATGTATTAGTTTCTGAATTCAGTAGAAAGTCGCTCTCAATATCGTATCACAACTTTTCAATACAAATATGACTTTCTTTCTAATAGCTTACAACAAGTCCCTCTCTGGTTACTATCCAATCTTTTCTATAATATTTCCCTCTGAGTTCTCACAAGACTTTCGTAATCTCTTCTCAAGAACAGTGTTCCTCAATTGTCTTCTAAACGATCCAATAATAATCTAGCCTGTATTCTTATAATGACTCACTATTGTAGCAGAGCTTTCTTGAATCAGGTCTCTTCAATTATATCGTAAAACAAGAGATAAGTCTTCAATGAAGATGTACTCAATTACTGATAGAATCCACACGTTGAATCGTATTCCAATGATAGAACCAAAGGTAGAACCCCAGAGAGAACCCGGTAATAATCAATTACCTTCTATTTATGATCTTTCACCGTAACTAAGATATCAGGTGTGAAGTCACCTTGTGAGACTTTCTTCCCACGAGACAATTTTATTTTCCAAAATAAAATTGTTCTTAAAATATTTTCAAAATAAAAATCTTATCCAAAATATATTCAAATAAAACGTATTTAAATTAATCGATTTCGTAAAATAAATGTTTCTTCCAAACAAATAAATAAATCTAATCGCTCATCTCTGCGGAGCTTAAAATTTCATCCTCGATATTCCTAATAGCATAACACACGCCCCCATTAAGAAAGAAAACAGGGCTTTTCTTTTAACAAAAACATTAAACTTCACATCCCAATCCTCGTCAGGTAATTTCAAATCTTCAGTGAATGTTTTCCGAATCAAGGGTATTTCTTTCAAAGGTGTTTCTTTTCTTTCTGCCACAACTTTATTCCAAGTTTCTCAATCTTTCTTTTCTTTTTACCTCTCTTTTCAACTAAGTGTTTCAGAATCCCTTTCTTTTTAACTTTCCCAAGACTCAAATATTCTTTAACCTTTGACTCATCTAAGGACTTATCTTTAGATACTTCTATCGATTCATTTTTAGTTTCGTTAGCTGGATCAATTTTAAAATCTTCAACTGATGTATCCATCACTTCAGACTCCTTTACTGATTCATTACTAATCGTAACTTCTTCTAATAAGTTAGTATTCAAACTTGTTGAATGTGCAGAACTGAGACTTTGATTATTCCTCAAAATTATTTCTACAATAGCAGATATAACATTCTGACTCAAGAAGTCTTCTCTCTTCAAATCACTGTCTCCAATTAACTCTTCATATAAGCCTTGATAATGAAGTTTCTCCTTTCCTAGTTTCTTTACAACTGATTTGAGATACCGAATTTCATTTTCTGCTGAAATAAATTCTTCTCTCGTAATCTCTTGAACAGAGGCGTTCTCTTCTTCGCATTTTCGTTTTTCAATTGCGGTAACATCTTCAGCCGTGCGCTGAGTTGCTGTAACTTCATTCCTGGCTTCATCTAATTCAATTTGGAGATTGTGTAATTTGCTCTTGAGCTTTACTATCTCAGAAATATAGCCTGAATTTTCTTCACATTTAGAAGCAAATTCTCCATAAAGTCTCCTAAGTTGTTCCTGAGTACGACTTAAATCTGCCGAATGAATTTTTGACTTTTCAAGTTCTTGAATTCGACGCTCAAATTCCATTACTTTTCTTGAAAGGTAATCAGTCTCTGACGTTGTCGATTCTCCATCATTCTCCAATGTTTTTAATCTCTTTTTTATCTCCGTTTTCTTATCCTCATCTATCTTGGCCCCGATCTTAATATCACTGACGCTCTCCTTAGGTACGCAGTTCCCTAAGACGATCGCGTCCTTTTCCAAATCTAATTCTTCTTCCTCACACCCTTCAGTATTTATATCGTCCGGTTTTCCTTCGTTCTCATATGGCTGTTGGGTGATCTCAGATACAGCTGACCCTTCCTCCTGTAAATTGTTTACACTTCTTGCGCGTGGCATTACCACCTGACCAACCGAGTGCTCTATTGTGTTGTCAAGCGCCTCGGTTACTTCCTCTTGCAAGCCATTCGTTTCGCCTGCGCATGACATTACTACTTGGCCGTCGGTGTACTCCATTGCATCCTCATGCGCTGCGGTCTCTTCCTTCTGCGAATCGTCCATTTCTCTCGCGCGAGACATTGCCACACTTTTGATAGGGTCTTCTGCACTCCTCGCACCAGGAATATTTCCTATTATCAAGTCATAGATTGCGTCGTCAAGAGCTATAGCTTCAGTACGCCCCGTGTAGTAGGGTGTATCAACATCAATATCAACCACAGGTGCGTCTCTAATAGTATTGTCTATTAACAATATTTGTTTCCTCTTCCCGGTCTTTTGGTTTGGCGACGCATACTTCTTTTTGACTATGACACATTCACAACCGGTATCCCTTAACACGATCCCAGCCATTCCATTGATCTTCCCGTTGACAACTGGCATCATTGCATTCTGAATGTTATGCCTTATGCTATTGCTCTTCACGCACGCGGCTCCGACGACAGGTACAGTTTCGCCGCACGCTAAAGCAATCCTATTGTTACTGTCAACGTGTTTCCTGAGGTCGACGCCTTTATCAGTTGTCGTATCTTTATGTATTGGCGTAATATCAGAAACATCATCCTTATTTCGTTGCTTAAGTTCACTTGTTATAGCGGCAGCCGCCCTCTTTGGTTCCTCTCTCCAATTATTGCTGGGGCGATTGTTATAGTTCCTATATTGATCGTCTCTTCTATAGGGGTTGTAATTTTTACAATCGATGGTCTTGTGTCCTTTCTTTCCGCATTTAAAACATGTGATAGAATATTTTTGCCTTTCAAACTGATTTCGGCTTTCACTAGCATCTTTCCACCTATAGGGGCTGTAATTTTTACAATCGATGGCCTCGTGCCCTTTCTTGCCGCATTCAAAACACGTGGTCGGATATTTTTGCCTTTCAAACTGATCGTAGTTTTCACTCGCATCTTTTCTCTCCTTCTTTGATGAATCTTCTTTATTATTTGTTGACGCCAAGTTTTTATTATGTGCCAGGAGATAATTCTCTGCTTCTTGAGCAATCATATCAAGTTTATTAATTTTTCTTTCACGCAAGAATGTCGCGAGTTCTTTCTGGCATGTATTTAGAAACTGCTCAGCTACTATTAAGTCGGTGATATCATTAAAATCTTTGTTAATCTCTGCCAGTTCTGTCCATTTCATTACATAATTTTTCAATCTATCTATGAACTGGATAGGCCTTTCGTCGTTGTATGCCTTCGCACTTCTGAATTTTATTCTATATCCGTCCTCTGTTAAGTTGTAACATAGTAGAAGGGCGTTTTTTAATTTATCATAGTCCTTTGATTCTTCTTTAGGGATGCGAGAATATGCTATTAAAGCCTTCCCTGTCAATAGAGCGCTAAGGTGTGACGCCCAATTTCCTCTATCCCATGCATTAATTTCTGCGAATCTTTCAAAACGTTCAAGGTAGCAATCAATCTCGTCCCTGTTATCTGCGAAAGGAGGGAGCTTTGGTACCCTCGCCTTAACATCATTGTTATTTATAACTTGCTGTTGAGTATTATTGCCCACTTGAAGTTCCATCCTTCTAAGCTCCAACTCATGTTCTCTTTGTTTCTCTGCCGCTTCTCTTTCAGCTTCTCTTTCTGCTGCTTTAATGGCAGCTTCTCTCTCTGCCGCTTCTCTTTCTGCTGCTTTAATGGCATCTTTTCTCTCTGCTGCTTCTTTAGCAGCTTCTCTTTCTGCTGCTTTAATGGCAGCTTCTCTCTCTGCTGCTTCTCTGGCAGCTTCTTTGGCAGCTTCGCTTGCTTTCTCAATTGCTTCTCTTTCTTCCTTTATAAACTCTCTAGCTTCTTTTCCCTTTAAGCCGAGTTCTTGAGCAATTTTTGCTAGCGAATTGTAATCCATAGTTGAGAAGTACAAGCCAACGTTCGCTATATTCACTTTTCTTCAGAAACTATTTCGGACTAGGCCCCCAATTTATTGTCACAAGATGGGACAGATGTCAATAAATAACGTGACAATTCCCGGTATTCTTTTATTCAAAACACAAAATAAAATTAATCAAATTGTCTAGGGTATGATTTCGCAACGTAACCTTTCACTTCAGACACGAAGTACAGTGAATAATCACAAGATCTTCAGAATTCCAGAATACTTCCAAGTCGCAGATGGACTTCACGGACTATTAGTAGTCTTTTCCTTTAGAAGGTAAATCCTTTACAATATGTATTAGTTTCTGAATTCAGTAGAAAGACGCTCTCAATGTCGTATGACAACTTCTCAGTACAAATATGACTTTCTATTCAATAACTTCCTTCAAGTCCCTCTCTGGTTACTATCCAATCCTTTCTGTAGTATTTCTCTCTGAGTACTCACAAGACTTTCATAATCTCTTCTCAAGAACAATATTCCTCAATTGTCTTCTAAACGAATCAATAATAATCTAGCCTGTATTCCTCCTATGTCTCACTATTGTAGTAGAGCTTTCTTGAATCAGGTCGCTTCAATTATATCGTAAAACAAGAGATAAATCTTCAATGACGAAGTACTCAATTACTTGATCGAATCCACACGTTGAATCGTATTCCAATGATAGAACCAAAGGTAGAACCCCAGAGAGAACCAGGTAATAATCAATTACCTTCTATTTATGATCTTTCACCGTAACTAAGATATCAGGTGTGAAGTCACCTTGTGAGACTTTCTTCCCACGAGACAATTTTATTTTCCAAAATAAAATTCTTCTTAAAATATTTTCAAAATAAAAATCTTATCCAAAATATATTCAAATAAAACGTATTTAAATTAATCAATTTCGTAAAATAAATGTTTCTTCCAAACAAATAAATAAATCTATCCGACGAGTTCTGCGGTGCTCAGAATCTCACTTTCCATATGCCTAATAGCATAACAATATATATATATATATATATATATATATATATATATATATATATATATATATATATATATATATATATATATATATATATATATATATATATATATAATAATAAAAAAATATATATATATATATATATATATATATATATATATAATATATATATATATATATATATATATATATATATATATATATATATATATATATATATATATATATATATATATAATATATATATATATATATATATATATATATATATATAATATATAATAATAACATAATATATATATATAACAATATAACATAATATATATATAATATATATATATATATATATATATATATATATATATATATATATATATATATGCGAAGAAAGAAGTAAAATAAACATATAAAGTAATGCCCACCTTTCTTCATGTTTTGAGAACAATCTTTATGCACCGATACATTATGAAGCTAAAACATCACGAATTTTGTATATCTATCTCGTTATCAGATGTGCATTTGTCATCCGTAACCTGTGATTGGAGGTAATGAACGAATCACCACATCGTATTTCAGTAACATCTTTCATTAATTCATAGTGAGGCTTAACAATAAGAGTTCAGTTTAGATATAACATTTGATGAGTAAGCATGTTTAGTGTAAAACATATATTATTAAATAGAATGGACGATGAAATTATTATATAAACCGAATTACTTATAGAAATAAAATCCTGCACATGTTAGAGTCAGAACAGTCATGCTCTCAGTAAGAATCTTGGTCATTTTAGCAGCATCAGGTGATGGTAGTTTAGATGTGAATAGGGAAGTTAAGAAAATTTAATTAAGGCAGGTAAGATAATGCACCGAGAGAGAGAGAGAGAGAGAGAGAGAGAGAGAGAGAGAGAGAGAGGAGAGAGAGAGAGAGAGAGAGACGAATTTATTAATAAGCTATATGAGCCAAGATAATATTTTAAGCAAGGTTAGGTCTGATTAGTAGATGTTTATTCCGGTTTGGTAAGGAAAAATTAAACTAGGCAGTGCATTAAGCAAAAGAAAGGCAGAACGGTAGATAGTTAGAGAGACGCTGTAATTACAATGCTATACGAGCCCAGATAGTATGTACAGTCGCGTTAGGTCTGGCTACATATCATACTCTGTCAAGTACACTGTGGGTTTCTATTTTATTTCTTCTATGCCCCACTACCGGGGGTGCACAGGCTACGCTTTGGAACTTGAAACTATCAAATTCGAGTTCTATGAATCGGTAAACATATACACAGATATAAATATTGTATATATATATATATATATATATATATATATATATATAATATATATATATATATATAAAAATATATATATATATATATATATATATATATATATATATATATATATATATATATATATATATATATATATATATATATATATATATATATATATATATATATATATATATATAATAAATATATAATAACAATATATATATATAATATAATATATAACTCTTTATATATATATATATATATATATATATATTTATATATATATATATATATATAATATATATATATATATATATATATATATATATATATATATATATAATAATAATATATATATATATATATATATATATATATTATATTATATATATAATATATATATATATATATATATATATATATATAAGTTTGTTAACTGAGCACCACACCTACGCCAACTCTGAATCTGGCTCTGGCTCACTGCTCCGCATTATGAGACCTCTCAGTCTCCGACTTTATCTTATACCTTCTTCATCCCTTCCTTCGTCTTCCTCAGCTATGCATTCCATGCAATTTCATCTTTCATCGGGCTGGCCCCCTTTCTAGGGATCTTCGAATATTTTTGAAGATTCTGGAAACCCTCAAAATATGAATTCTATGGGTTCATAAACATATAATAAAATACTTTCTTTGACTTATTATGTGTTTGTAGCTAGATCACAGTTCTAGCTCTGGATCCGGATCCAGCTTTGCGCTCAGGCACATGAGTGATCTCAGGCTCCGTCCTTTTCTGTAATTCCAATTCTTCCTCCGAGACCTGTGGGTTATTTATTTTTCGTATACCTACAGCTATTTCCAAGTTTAAGGACTCAGCACCCTTCTTGGATGGGCGTAGCTACGTGAAGCTAAGGCTCAGGTAAGGTGAAACTAAAACCTAATAGGGTAGCAAGTTTGCTGGGGATACGAAGTTTCTACATCCCCTAAATTTAGGGGGAAATAAAAAGGGGAGGCTTAGCGACGTCAGAGAAATACTGATCACTGGTAGACTATACCCGATTTCTGATCTTTACTACAACTCAATTACATTGCAATAAGCCCTTCAGAGCAGGTAGAAGGACGATTTAAATGTAGATTTGGAGTAAAAGGTGACACCAAATCGATTGTAATCATCAGAAATGATCTACCTCTCATTTACAACCTTCTAGGAACAAAAAAAAAAGTTTTAGGGGTCTAAACCTCTAAGTTCAGGTTCAAAACTCGGAAAACTTTCTTGACCTCAAAATGGTCTCACTCACCATAGAGATTCTAACTTTGACACAGCAAGTGTCAAAATCTGACGAAGTTATGGATATTCCCAAGAAAACTTCCAACATGACTTGGATTTCTTGCTGTTCAGAAGCTCTAAATCCTTCTAAAACGGTCTTGCCGTTCTTAAAAATGCATCGTTGCCAGCGAATGCACGACGTCGTCATTGACGCGCAGTGATGCCGCAGGAAAAATGAAAAAACTCATCCGGAGTGGGGGGCATTAACCAAGTAACTTGCAAACATGCACGCAAGCATGAAAAAAAAACAACGAAAACATTAAAGTGCGCTAAAAAAATACTATAAAATACCATAAAAATTCTAAAAAGTAAAAAAAATGTTAAAATAGGCCATAAAGATTACTTAGGTTGCCAGATCTATTGATAAATTATGTATCTTTCGTTTTTGATGTCAGTAGTGAAATCCTTACTACTTACATACTAAAATGTATAAGTCTATCAACATTGTTAGATATCAGGAATAACTTAAATTGGTGACAAGAATCCAAGACTGGATTAATCAGCCTTGAATTTCCTAACTTCAATTTTATATTTCTTAAATCTGTCTCCCTACTATCGCCATTATCTTGTGTTTCTGATATTGCTCCCCTAATGAAACAAATTTTATCTACTTCTCATGAGACTGATTTTTCTTCCTATCGAGATGCCAAGGTAATATATTACTAGATTTTCAACCTACACCACACTGAGTGGTTTTTCTCCTCTCATACTAATGAAAATAAATAGAAGTAAAAGCATTCAGTATTCCCAACGATCTGGAACAGTTAAATAAAGAAGCTACGCATAACCAAGATAGAACAAATCAATTCTTGAACAAGCTTGACTTTTGTTTCATAACTTTTCCTTTTCCCTAATATCGGGAATTCTGATCACAATCTCGTAGTTCTCAATTATAATACTTTCTCTCCCTACCATGCCCTAACAGTATTTCCTGACAATTTAATAGGGAAAACATGGGGAGTTTGTGTCGCTTCTTTGAAAACTATTCCTGGAATGAATCCGTTTTGACTCTAAGGACAATTATCTTGTTTCTGCTATTGCCCCCATAATGAATTTTTTTTATCTACTTCTCATAAGACTAATTTTTCTTCCTATCGAGATGGTAAGGTAATATATTACTAGATTTTCAACCTATACCACACTGAGTGGTTTGGCTCCTCTCATACTAATGAAAAAAATAGGAGTAAAAGCATTCAGTATTTCCAACAATCTGGAACAGTTAAATAAAGAAGCTATGCATAACCAAGATAGAACAAATCAATTCTTGAAAAAGCTTGACTTTTGTTTCATAACTTTTCCTTCGGGAAATTAATACACCATTTTCCTTCCTATCGGTAATTCCTATCACAATCTCGTAGTTTTCAATTATAATACTTTCTCTCCCTACCATGCCCTAACAGTACTTCCTCACAATTTAATAGGGAAAACATGAGGAGATTGTGGCGCTTCTTTGATAACTATTCTTGGAATGAATCCTGTTTTGACTCTAATGACACTTCGGTCATTGCAGAAAAGAGTAGGGCCGTAATCACAGATTGTTTGAACAAACTCACTTCTTTTTCAACCAAATGTTTTAATCACCAAAATACATGGTTCGATGGAGTCTGTTCCAATACCCTCCAGGAGAGAGACATTGGGTATCGGACATGAAAGTCGATCGTTTTCCTATCGCCATTACTAATTTTAATTCCGCTTGGAATCGCTACAGGGATATTATTCGACAGACTAAGCGCACGTTTAACAAAAGAGAGTGCGCCAACTTCCTTTGCTCTCCTACTAAGGAAAATTTCTGGCCTCTTCAAAAAAAACATTTCTAATAGCTTATGTAAATCTGCCTTTCCTCTTCCTATTCACTATGAAGAAACTGTAGCTAACTCTCCTTCTGAAAAGATCAATCTCTTCACCCTCCTTTTTTTCATTTAATTCCACCCTGGACGATTCTGGCATCCAATCTCTTATTCCTTCTCCTCTTAGGTTTCCTATGTCTCTACCCGTGATTACACATTACCATGTGCATGATATTCTGAGATCTATGAACGTCAGGAAGGCTTGCGGTCTAGATAGCATTCACCCCAGTGTTTTGAAGGAGTGTGTCTCTGAGCTTGGCCTATCCTTGTTCTGCTCTACTCTCTATGCCTTAAAACTAATACTTTTCCTCAATACTGAAAGGGCGCATATATTCTGCCGATCCCCGAAAAGGGTTGCCGCTTTGATCCTTCTAACTATCGTCTTATATCTCTAACTTTTATTCTGTCTAAATTCGTTTAAACTCTCCTTAACCCTCATCTGGAGTCTCATTCGCTTCTATTAGGTCATCAATATGATTTTCGATGTTCGAGGTCAACTGATAGCATACTTTCCTATCTCTCTGATTTATGGGTTTCTGTCTTAAGAACTATGGGGAGTCTTATGTGTTGGTAGAAAATTTCTGGCGTGATATTTATGACGAATATCCAGATTTGTCAAAACGGAATATATGAATTCTTTTACCTATTTGCAACAACATATTTCTGTAATTCTGGATACGAGTAGGAGCTGCAGTAACTGTTTCCAATCATTCTGGATAGAAATGTGGTAGCAAGTTCACCAACTGTATTTTGATAATTAGGGGAAATCAATTGGCGGTGGTGAACGTTGAAATCACCAAGAATAATGATTTCAGAGAAATGTGAAAAATAGTAAGAATGTTTTCTAATTTGGACCTTAAGTTCTCGAAGAATTTAGGATAGTCAGTTGAGTTAGGAGACAGATGTACAAAATAAAGGAAATTAGTGGTAGATTGAGAGGTTTGCTTGAGCCATTGGGAAGAATATTCGGAAAACTCCAAATCAAAGACAGGGGAATAAACAAGATCATTCCACATATTGGCACAACAATAGCCATAGCTGAAAATTGAGGGAGGAGAGATATAGGAGCCAACATGTAAGAGTTTTAAGTCAGAACGCTCTAAAACCCAAGTTTCGGTTAAGAATAAGATATGAGGTTTAGAGGAGAGGTGATATTTAACAAAATGAAAATTAGATTTAAAACCGAGAAGATTGCAGAAATTAATGAAGAAAGAAGACCTTAAATCAAAACAGGCCGGCAATTAAATGACGGGACCAACTCCATCACTGGAGGTTGTAAATGGCCTTTAATGGTGATTAGGGTAGAGGTGGATAAGGGGTTATCTTTGGAAGCCACTTCTATAGGCTTCTCCAAAACTAATTGCCTGGCTGCCATTTTTATCATTTTTTATTTTCTTTTTAAAAAGTAAGTGTTGTCTGTAATTGTATTTTATTGTGTGTGATAAGGGAAAGCTTCCTCCAATGTAAGAAAAATGTGGATATGAGTCCAAAAGGGGAGAACAATTGGGAACTGGAGTGCCATGGGATTTACTCTAAGATTCCATATATGCCCAATGGTGGGTAATCTCATCTCTTCGAGAGCGATACTTTCCTCCTACTTATATATTATATATATATATATATATAATATATATAATATATATATTATATAATATAATATATATATATATATATATATATATATATATATATATATATATATATATATTTATATATATATATATATGTATGTATATTACTTACGTTACTTACGTCTTCCCTCAAGGAGGCCTACAGCCTGTCAGCGGAAACAACATCGATTTCCACGCAGTCCTTTCCAGAAGTACACCATCCTCCATCAGCTCCCGCATCGAGTGCAGTCAATGTCTTCTCAGGGCTCTCTCCACGCAATCTTTCCATCTTACCCTGAGTCTTCCTCTCGGCCTTACTCCCTCCACTCTCCACCACCACCACCTACTTGCGACTTTCTCTCCCGGCATCCTTACCATATGCCCCCACCATCTCAGTTTCGCTGAATCTATCCTATTCAACACATTCACCACACCAACTCTCTCTCTCCCTAACCCATTTGTTTCTCACTCTATCTCTTCTCGTCTTTCCCACTATCGTCCTCAACGCCTTCATTTCAGCAGCTTCGATCCTTTTTTCCTCTCTTGTTGTAATGCTCCATGTTTCTGCTCCACATGTCAATGTGGGTACCAGTATGCTATCAAATATAATCTTCTTCACTTTTATATCCATCACCCGATCCTTCATAATTGGATATAACGCTCTCATTGTTCTTCCGTTTTTTTCCATTCTTTCCTCCAATTCCCGTACACATCCTCCCTTTCTTATAAATACGCTACCCAGGTAAACAAACTGATCCACATTTCTCAATCTTTCATCATCAATGACGATCTCCACTTCTCCCTCATCCTCCTTACCCACTCTCATTATCACTGTCTTTTCTGTATTCATCTCTAACCCAATCTCCTTCAAATTTTTGGCAAAACTTTCCATAAATCCTCTCAATACTCCCTCCTCCCAACTCCAACATGCCAATCATCCGCATACACCATTATATTACCATCCAGATTCGGAAATTCCTCTTTAACCTTTCTGATTACTACATCTAAGTAAGCTATAAAGAGTAGGGGAGACAGGACACTACCCTGTTTGACTCCCGTCCCCACCTCAAACCATTTCTCATTTTGACATCCAGTTCTCACGTTACACTTCCAAAGCTATACAAGCTTTTTATTGCTCTCCTCAGTCTTTCCTCCACTCCGTACACTTCCCCCAACATCCTCCAAAGTCTGGCTCTGGGTACCGAGTCAAATGCCTTTCTTAGGTCCAAGAAGGCTATATATGTTGTTTTATTAAATTCCCAGCTCTTCTCCAACATTATTCTTAAAGCAAACAACAGATCCGAAGTACTCCTGTCATTCCTGTACCCATATTGTTCCTCTCCCAACTGTATCTCTATCATTCCTCTTAATCTTCTTTCTAAAATCCTTTCGTACACTTTCGCCATATGATCCAATAAAGCTATTCCTCTATAGTTTTCAAAGTCTCCAGTACCACCTTTTTCCTTATAAATGGGCAAAACAACTAATCTCCCCCATCTACCGGGAACTACACCCTCCATCCAGCATTTATTGAAAAGTTCCACTATTTTCTTCTTCAATTCTTCTCCTCCTTCCCTTATCAACTCTATCGCAATTCCATCTTCGCCCGGCGCTTTTCCTTTCTTCATTTTTGACAAAGCCTCCTCATATTCTCCCATCATTAATGGATTCAACCCCTCCATCTCTCCTCCCACATATTGCTCTTCTTCGACATTCCTCCCCTCTTCTACATTAAGGAGTTCTCCAAAATATTCCGTCCACCTCTCCTTTACCTCTTCCTGTGCTGTAAGTACCTCCCCTTCTTTATTTTTGATACTATAAAGCTTTTTCTTTGATTTTTCATATGTTTTTGCCAGCTTGAATATCTTCTTTATTTCCCCCCTCTGCAATTTCCCCCTTCTTCCCCAATTCTTCTGTCATTCTTTCGCCATCAGCCTCTTTTTGGGGGGGGGAGCCCCTTCCCTCTTCACTATCTCTGCTCTTTTTCTTGCTATCACATATTCAGCTCTCTCTGTTCTGTTTTCCTCTCAAACCCACCTTCTCATTTTATGTGCTTTTTCACCCACGCTCCTTCACATCTCATTCCACCACATAGTGTTCTTTTTCCTCGTCTCCATACCACTCACACCCAGCGTTTCTTCCGCGGTTTCACTAATAATTTCCTGCAAATTTTATGTTTTGTTTCCTCCACATTCGTCAACTTTTTTCTTTCTATTATTTTCCACATACTCCTCTCTCTTCCCTTCCTCTTTTAGGGCTTCAACTTTAATCACCTTCCTTTTTTCTCCAACCTGCCACTTTGTTTCCTGTACCCTTAGTCTGGCAACCACCAATCTATTGATCCGTTTCAAAACTGACTCCAGAAAAACACTTAACATCCTCCACTGTTCTATAATCCGACACTATAAGAAATTATCTATAATGGATTTTTGGTAAAATTCGGTGTTTTGATTCCATCTATATCTCGTGATCTTATGTGAGATTCCCTCTGTTTGAAAAATCCATTCATAATTTTTTAAATTCTTTCTAGCATATATCTATGGCTCTCTCCCTCTGGTTTCTCTCGTTTTCTCCATGTGGACCCAGTATCCTCTCCAACCTCATTTCTTCTCTTTCCCACTGCTGGCATTAAAATCGCTCATCAGTAGATGCAGCATGTTGTCTTCACTTCCACCTTTCACACACTCCAACAAATCCATGAACATCTCCTTCTCCTCCTCTGGATGCCCCGTTGTTTTTTTTTTTTTTTTTTTTTTTTTATGGAGCATATACCTTATATAATCGGTATTTTTCCTCTTGATCTTTTAAAGGTAACTCAAAATCCAATCTCTCGTTTACCCCTCTCACTTCCTGTATGAAAGGTGGCAATCTTTGTCCGAATATGAACCTGACCACCATGTTTCTTTATTCATCACAGTCGACTCCCTCTGTAAGCGCTAACACATATCTCCGCCCAAATATCTGGCCACTTTCTTCACCCTCCACTTTCATCTCCGACATCACCACCACATCTATCAGTCTGGCCTTCATCATCTCCACGATCTCCTTCTCCTTTCCTTTATACGTACCCACATTTATTGTGGCCAATTTAATCGTTTTAAAAGTACAATCCAAATTCGTAGTCCTTTTTCGTTTCCTAATTCTAAATCCATGG
>JABUQX010107453.1:20000-22500 GCA_015478945.1 Trachelipus rathkii
GTAAGTTTCAACACCGGTGTTATTAGAGTTAATACCACCGGCCACTTAGCATAGGTAGTAGATAGTTCCTTTACGCATCGATTGACTATTAATTTACGAAAATAAAGTTGACTTGTAGATTAAGCGTTAGTTAAATGAAAATAAAAAGCGTTACAATGCACTTGATGAAGTTACATTTTAATCACGGTTTATAAGGCCTTAGTGATCATACGATTTAACACTTTTTATAGCCAACTCTTAAAAGTAGGAAGGGAGTTCTATTTAAAAGCATCCACATCCTTCGAAAGACAGAAATTAGTAAACTTTTTTACAGCACAAGTTCAATCAGCGACTTGACAGTACGAGGTCGAAAACGTAAAAGCTTTGATTTTGAATAAGGATTCCAGCACATCAACTCCAGCTATTTAAGTTCCTCAAAAGTGTTTCGGTTTCATAATTCCCACATTTACAATTTAAAACACATAACATCTTTTAAGGATAAATATAGATTTGGCAAAGAGTTAATAATTGAAATACATACGAATTTGAGACCAAAAAGTATATTCAAGCGCAAACTTTCATTACGAAATATTTTAAGCTCTTGATTCGCATTCCAATTTTAATACACTGGGCGGGGGCGATGACACGAATTTCGACGAATTCGTGTCATTTAAAAAAAAAAGAATTTGATTAATCAGAACCCTCGGATGATTCCGATTCCGATTCATTACCGATATTCAGAAATTTCGAACGCGCTACTATAGCTGCTTTCCTTTTGGAACGTAATGAATTTGCGACCGCTGGAGTATCATTAATTGTGGTAGGGGCAGGAATTGTTGCTTGCTGATATGGTGGTAATGGAACCATTCAATTTGAAGCAGAACTATTTCCTTGAGATTTGACTTGATTTCCACTGTGTGTTAATGATAGCTCTAAAGGGAATAAATGCTTTATGGGGTAAACATTCATTTGACCTCCAGGAGTTCGAACCTGGACTGAGCGAACCTTATTATCATCTCCATAAATAAGCAGTTGAATAATGCCCATTAGCCAATATGGTCGCTCTTTGACCGGACTTTTAATAAGTACGATGTCTCCTACTTTCACCTATTTTTCCATGAGACTTGATAGAGGTCTTTTCCCATCTCTCTCAAACTTAATAAATACTCATTATACCACCGAGTCCGGAAGTTTTCGAATATTTCAGTAGATTGTTTAAGGGATTGGATTAGTTCTTCTCTTGAAGGGGAATCGGAAGGAATGGGCTCGTTTAATGCGATACTTGAATTAGCTAACGGTTTTAAAAAACAGTTAGGAGTGAGAGGCACTATATCATTATCCGAAGAAGTATATGTTAATGGCCTCGAATTGATAGCATTAGCAATGTCTGCCAATGTTGTTGTGAAATCGAAATATTCCAAATCTTTACGTCCAACAGTCTTATAGAGACAATTTTTAACAGTCCGAATTGACCTTTCCCACATACTTCCCATCCAAGGGCTGTATAGGGGAATGCGGATATGTTTAATGTGATTTTTACGCAAAAATTTGGAACGCACCTCTGATACAACAAACTGCTCGAGAGCATCCGCACCTTTATTTAAAAGACCGGGCATTGTCGCTATATAATAATTCAGGGACTCCAAACCTAGCCACAAAGCGTTGGAACGATTGCGTACCGATAAGTAACAAGCCTGCCATCTTCTTCCCAGAAGAAACAAAACTTGTTTCTTGCTTGAGATAGATTTGTAAGAAAGCTTTAGATATGTCCGCAACAACCACATATTTATTGGTTCTAAAAGCTAAAAGAAGACGAAGAAGGGGAACCAACAAATATATACCTGGATAACAGGCTTCGTTAAGGGAAGGAGCTTTTTTTGTACGAAGACTTCAATTGAATACAGGTCTTATCTTAGTTGATACCTGATCAGCCATTCTTATGACAGGCCTGTGGGGAACCCATATATATTTATGGAAGTCCTTCGGAGATACTTTGATGATTTCAATTATGCCGTTTTTCAGCTGCTCTTTAAAGACATCACTGTATGCTTTGTCGAGTCCCTGATTGTTGAGACGATTCTTGTCTCGTTTTAGTGTACTTAAAGCAACATTATAGTTGGATGGAACTTGATGCAGCAAATCCTGAATCCAAGGGATTTCGATGTGGTACTTTCCATCGATAAATTGAATGGAGTTGTTTAGTTATAAATTCTTTGTCGGTAGTACCATAATCTTTTTCTTCCTGAATTCCATGGACTCCAGACTGTACAGATGCTCAAGACCAAGTTCAGTATCCTTTTGATTCGAGGAAAGATCGATGACATCAGGGTAGGAAGGATGGGGATCTAGGATTGAGTTTACGAGGATTTGAGGAGCGTTGACAAATTGGTAGGGCAATGAAGAGACAGACATTGTTAGTCATGAATTTTTCTCATCATGTTTTCGTGATGAGTTAACAGACTGCTTTCTGTACAGAAAATCTTTTTGATGTGGAAGTAGAAAAGAATCCACAGGACCGAAA
>JABUQX010107453.1:27500-37500 GCA_015478945.1 Trachelipus rathkii
ATAGTGCAGAAACCTAGTCGCGAGCCAAGAGCCGGGAGCCGGAGCCAGAGTTTAGATTTTTGGGTATAAATTTTTTTCAAGAAATATTTTTTTATGTGAAATATATAACAAAAAGACAGTGCTTCATCAATTTTGACAAATGTAGAAACCTTGGCCGGGAGGCACAGCTGATAAAGTAATTTTTCCGTTGCGTGGAATATAATATATATATATATATATTTAACTATATTTTATATATATATATATATATATATAGTATATATCTATATATATATATATACTATATTATTTTATTATTATAATATTATTTATATAAATATAATATTAATTCTAATAATATATACTATATATATAATTATATAGTCTATAAAAAATAGAAATTCAGGGAGGAGAGGCGGTAAATTTTTTTGAAATAGCCAATAAAACCTCAAAACGTCATAGATGGAATCATACGTCGATACCTCTTTCAGCCATACCACCGTGAGAAAAGTACAATTTCACAAATGCTAATTAAGCATAATAAGGATAGCATAAAATGCTAATAAGGTGATGTCATGAATTTTAACAATTTAGAAAATTAGTTTTTATAGATTCTCTAGATTGTTATAAAATTTTTTTTTTATAAAAAATGAAATTTAAAAGTAATTTAATTAACTATCGCCTTCCAGAAAAGAAGCATCTCGGGAACAGATTTCAACTAATGCCTCAATATCACTGCTTTGAAACTCGATGCTTATTTAAATGACAGCGAGGGTGGTTGGGAACACCTGCTTGGCTACATGGGCATTCTGCTTGGGATGCTCTTGGGTTACAGGAGCAAACAAACAAAGTCAAGGACGCCGAAATGGCACAACATGCTTGTTGCGGACAAATTTGCAAATAATAAGACGAAGAAAAAATTCACTCGCCCCAGGACTCGAACCATCGACAACTGCGTCGCCGCTTAGACATGTACAGGAAGCTCTACGACTAGTCCGTTCCGCCTTTCCAGAAAAAGAAGAAATATCGGAACAGTTTTCTAATTTTACTCTCCAGATATCACTGCTTGAAACTAAGTACTTATTTAAATTGAAGGAAGGTTGGTTGGAACAACTGCTGCTGGGCTACACGGCATTTTGATGGGTAGCTCCTGGGTTACAGGAGCAACCAAACCAAAGTCAAGCCACGCCGAAATGGGCACAACATGCATTGTTGCGGCAAATTGCAATAATAAGACGAATATAAATTCACTCGCGCCGGGACTCGAACCATCGACAACAGCGTCGCCGTTAGACAATGTACAGGAAGCTCTGTCACTTTTCCGATCCACCTTCCCAGAAAAAAAGATGGCAATCTCGAACAATTTTTCTTATATATTGCTTCGAAATCACTGTTTTGAAACTCAGACTTATTAAATGGATAGGAGGGTGGCTTTAACACCTGCTGGGCTGCTACAGGGCAATTCTGCTTGGGATTCCTGGGTAACAAGAAGCACACCAATCAAAGTCAAAGAACGCCGAAATGGGACAACATGCTTGTTGCAACAAATTTGAACAAAAATAAGAACAAGAAAAATAAGAAGAAAGAGACTCGAACCACGACAACAGCGTCGCCGTTAGACAATGTCAGGAAGCTCTACCACTAGTCCAATCGGCCTTTCCAGAAAAAGAAGGCCTATCGGAACAGTTTTCTAATCCTTCTGCCCGATACCACTGCTTGGAAACTCGGTACTTATTTTAATCGACAGGAGGGTGGTTCGAACACCAGAAAGGGCTATTTGGCATTCTTATTGGATGATAATGGCTTACAGGAGAGCAACCAACCAAAGTCAAATAACACCCTCATGAGAACAACATGCTTCCTCTGAAATTAAATATTTAAGAAAATAAAATTTCACTCGCGCCAGGACCCGAACCTTGTTGAAACAGCGTCGCCACAAGACAATGTACAAAAGACTCAACCACTAGGTCCGATCCACTTACCCAGTAATAGAAGGCATTTCGTATAATAGTTCTTAATATCATGTATCAAAATCCCAGGTTAATGAAACTCCGTAATTATTTAAATCCATGGAAAGAACTTCGAAAAAACCCTAATATATATAATATATATATATATAATATATATTATATATATATTATATATATATATATATATAATAATATATATATATATATTATTAGTATATTATATATATATATAATATATAATTATATATATATATATCTACTATATAATATATATATATATATATATATACTTATATATATAAATATATATATATATATATAAGATATTATATATATATATATATATATATATATATATATATAGTATATATATATATATATATTATATATCATATAATATATATATATAATATAATATATATATATATTATATAATATATATAGTATATTATATAGCTACTATATATATATAATAATATATTATATATATAATATATATATTATATATATATATATATTATATATATATGATATATATATAGTATATAATATATATATATATATGAGAATAAATATTTTTTTGCCGTCTGAAAAAAGAAATAATATTTTCAAATGTTTATTTGCGTTTTTCTAGCACTTCATTTTTTTCTTACATTAGATCACAAAAAAATTCATTAAAAAAAAACGAACAGTTTTTTTTTTCTAAAATTCGGTAACAACTCTGCATATAAAATCCTTAACAGACTGCCGTTTATTTTAAATGCTTTTGTATGATGTAAGGTGGTGTCACACGTGATTGATTGTTTCTATTTCAAAAATTTTGAAAGTACTTTTCAGAGATTGCCCAAAAAAACTTTTAGAAAATAAAATTTGAAATAAAATGTTTAAATGAAATTTATTACTACACAAAATAGGAGTATTTTAGTTAAAAAAAGCATTGAAATATCTTGAATATTAAAGATTTTATTGCCATTTTTGTGAAAGCCCCGAAAAAAAAAAATTTCCCCTCTCCCCCCCAAAAAAAAAAACGAAGTTTTTTTTTGGTTTCCCCAAAAAATTAAAGATAAATTAGTTGTTCATCAAAAAAACATTTTCTTTTATCGATTCGAAGAAATGGATTTTGAGGATAAAGTCTCCCTTAAAGTGTGGAGATTTCTCGGGAGATAAAGACAAGCATTCTTTCCGCTCTTTTCTCCAATCTTTCAATAACGTATATGGAGATAGAAGAGATATCTCAAAGGCCATCAAACTTCAATATTTAAAATCACATTTGAAGGGATATGCTCTGAAGGACATTGAGTTCTTGTCAGGCACGGATGACAATTATGATGTTGCCTTAACCATCTTAAAGGAACATTATCTAGATAAAGCATTTATTATCGACTATTTTACATGAGTTAGATTCAGCTCCGTCTCTTGACGGAAGGCAGTTGAAACCTGTCCGGTCTTTCATTTTAAAGGTTCGGGCTAACTTGAAGGAACTTAAGGAACTTGGAGTTGACTTTTTTCAAGAGGATTCATCCGGTTGCAAGTTAATAAGTCATATCGTGGTTGATAAGCTTCCTATTTCGTTTTTGAGAGAGTTGAAGCTCTCTACTAAGGAACAATATCCTTCCATCAACCTCATATTCAAAGAACACAATCAAATCATTCATAATATGGAAAGATTTCGAACTCCAAAATCTTACACTCAATCTTCCTCTTCTGGTTCTTCTCGTCCTTCTTTTGATTCAAAAAGGAGAAACAGAAATGTGAAAAAGTTTGCTTCTGTACTATCTGAACAGAGTCATACTTTCAATACATCCAAAGGTGATAGTGTAAATAAAAAGACATCATCTCCATCTTCGTCAAATATTCAAGCATCTTCTGAAATTAAATGTAAGTTGTGCAGTAGGAAACATTTCCTTTCAGAATGCACATTTTATGAATCTCCCAAGGCCAAAAGGGACAGATGTGTCGAGCTTAAGCTGTGCAGCAGCTGTTCCAGCTTGAAACATATGGTGGATAAGTGTCCAGCAAAAACGCTCAACCTTAAGTACCCTTGCTTAAATTGCAAGAGTAGAAAGAATCTCACTGCTCTTTGTCCATCTGAAATTCGTACTCAACATCGGAACAACAATCAAAAAAATGCTGATGAAGAAAGTAATTCTGGTATTAGCAACAACTTGTGTATCAATACCGGACAGTCATCAGCTTCCCAAATCTTACCTACCATCACCATCACAGTAAGACACAAGAATTAAGTTGTTCCTGCGTTCATTAATCGAATTAGGTCACAGAAACCTTATGCTAGTCCAAGATGCTCAATTAAGTTCGGACATCAATTGTGAGCAATTACCTTAGATTGACAATCCCATCAAAACCTTCATCGGAGAGCAGGTTCGTTCCTCTTATTTGGTTAATTTGGATATCAACTGTTGTTGTGATTCATTTATATAGACTCCTGTTCTTGTAGACCCTTCTTTAGATGTGGGTTTTACTGTTAATGGACTGGCATCTGCTATTTGTAGAATTTCGTCAAAATACAAAGTAGCTGATAACTCATTTGTAGGTCCTTATGGGGACTCGGTGAATAACATCGACCTTTTGCTTGGCACTGACACTCTTTGTCATATGAGGCACTTCCAAAGGGAGAAATGTTTGGAAGGAAGTGCTATTTCAACTTGTTTCGGTTTAGTTCCTTTCGGTCCTGTGGATTCTTTTCTACTTCCACATCAAAAAGATTTTCTGTACAGAAAGCAGTCTGTTAACTCATCACGAAAACATGATGAGAAAAATTCATGACTAACAATGTCTGTCTCTTCATTGCCCTACCAATTTGTCAACGCTCCTCAAATCCTCGTAAACTCAATCCTAGATCCCCATCCTTCCTACCCTGATGTCATCGATCTTTCCTCGAATCAAAAGGATACTGAACTTGGTCTTGAGCATTTGTACAGTCTGGAGTCCATGGGAATTCAGGAAGAAAAAGATTATGGTACTACTGACAAAAATTTTATAACTAAATTCCACAACTCCATTCAATTTATCGATGGAAAGTACCACATCGAAATCCCTTGGATTCAGGATTTGCTGCATCAAGTTCCATCCAACTATAATGCTGCTTTAAGTACACACTAAAACGAATCAAGAATCGTCTCAACAATCAGGGACTCGACAAAGCATACAGTGATGTCTTTAAAGAGCAGCTGAAAAACGGCATAATTGAAATCATCAAAGTATCTCCGAAGGACTTCCATAAATTTACATGGGTTCCCCACAGGCCTGTCATAAGAATGGCTGATCAGGTTAAGATAAGACCTGTATTCAATTGAAGTCTTCGTACAAAAAAAGCTCCTTCCCTTAACGAACCTGTTATCCAGTATATATTTGTTGTTCCCTTCTTCGTCTTCTTTAGCTCTTTAGACCACATAAAATGTGGTTGTTGCGGACAATCTAAAGCTTTCTTACAAATCCATCTCAAGCAAGAAAGTGTTTGTTTCTTCTGGGAAGAAAATGGCAGGCTTGTTACTTATCGCGTACGCAATCGTCTCCAAACGCTGTGGCTTAGGTTTTGGAGCCCTGAATTATTATATAGCGACAAGCCCGGTCTTTTAAATAAAGGTCGGATGCTCTCCGAGCAGTTTGTTGATATCAGAGCGTGCGTTATCAAATTTTGCGTAAAATCCAAATAAACATTATTCCGCATTCCCTATACAGCCCTTGGATGGAAGTATGTGGGAAAGGTCAATTCGACTGTTAAAAATTTGTCTCTATAAGGACGTTGGACGTAAAAGATTTGGCAATATTTCGATTTTCACAACAACATTGGCAGACATGCTAATGCTATCAATTTCGAGGCCATTAACATATTACTTCTTCGGATAACATGATATATGCCTCCACTCCAACTTTTTTTTTAAACCGTTACGCTAATTCAAGTATCGCAATTAAACGAGCCATTCCTTCAGATTCCCCTTCAAGAGAAGAACTAATTCCAATCCCTTAAACAATCTACTGCTGAAATATTCGAAAACTTCCGGACTCGGTGGTATAATGAGTATTTATTAAGTTTGAGAGAGATGGGAAAAGACCTCTATCAAGTCTTCATGGAAAAATAGGTGAAAGTAGGAGACATCGTACTTATTAAAAGTCCGGTCAAAGAGCGAACCATATTGGCTAATGGCATTATTCAACTGCGTATTATGGAGATGATAATTAAGGTTCCGCTCCAGTCCAGGTTCGAAACTCCTGGAGGTCAACATAATGTTTACCCCATAAAGCATTTATTCCCTTTAGAGCTATCATTAACACACAGTGGAAATCAAGTCAAATCTCAAGGAAATAGTTCTGCTTCAAATTGAATGGTTCCATTACCACCATATCAGCAAGCAACAATTCCTGCCCCTACCACAATTAATGATACTCCCGCGGTCGCAAATTCATTACGTTCCAAAAGGAAAGCAGCTATAGTAGCGCGTTCGAAATTTCTGAATATCGGTAATGAATCGGAATCGGAATCATCTGAGGGTTTCTGATTAATCAAATTCTTTTTTTTTTAGATGACACTAAGATTCGTCGAAATTCGTGCCATCGCCCCCGCCCAGTGTATTAAAATTGGAATTGCGACATGAATGCGAATTAAAATATTTCGTAATGAAAGGTTTGAGCTTGAATAGCTTTTGCGTCTCAGAAATTCGTATGATTTCAATATTTAACATCTTTGCCCAAATCTATATTTATCCTTTAAAAAGATGTTAGTGTTAAATTGTATAAAAATGTAGGGAATTATGAAACAACCGAAACACTTTTGCAGGAACTTAATATAGCTGGAGTTTGATGTGCTGGAATGCCTTATTCAAAACAAAGCTTTTACGTTTTCGACCCCCTTTTTCGTACTGTCAAGTCGCGATTGAACTTTGTGCTTTGTAAAAAAGTTATAATTTCTGTCTTTCGAAGGATGTGGATGCTTTTAAATAGAACTCCCTTCCTACTTTTAAGAGTTAGCTATAAAAAGTGTTAAATCGTATGATCACTAAGGCCTTATAAACCGTGATTAAAATGTAACTTCATCAAGTGCATTGTAACGCTTTTTATTTTCATTTAACTAACGCTTAATCTACAAGTCAACTTTATTTTCGTAAATTAATAGTCAATCGATGCGTAAAGGAACTATCACTACCTATGCTAAGTGGCCGGTGGTATTAACTCTAATTACACCGATGTTGAAACTAACAATTTCAAATCCGAAATCAGGACTAGGATAAGAAGTTTCAGTTTTTCAACAAGTAAGTTGTTTATGTTCCTTTCACCATAGGTGGATAATTCCATTTATTATATTTATGCATTAAAACACATAACATTTATTAATTTACTATTCTTAATTCGAATATAATAACTATGTTGGTATTAAGGTTGTATCTACAAATATTCTACTCACATAGATACGATTTTAATATATATATATATATATATATATATATATATATATATATATATATATATATATATATATATATATATATATTATATATATTATATATATATATATATATATATAATATATATATATATATAATATATATATATAATACTCGAAGTGTTGAAATTACCTCCCATTTTTAATGGTGCACTTTTCTCTTTTGCGTTCATATTCTTCACACACTTATCCTTCAGGCAACATATTACTGACCACCATTTATCCACATATCATATACACATACTTAAATGTACACAACCCCTCTTTCTTAAAAAAACACCTTACAGAATCCCTACTACTCATATCCCTGTGTGTGGGAGAGAAAGAATTGCCCACATCGTGTGTCCTGCCTGTCGTAGAAAGTGATTGAGGGACAGTGGTAGTTGGGTTGGCTGGCCTACGTAGGAGAAGGAGAGAAGGAGTTTGCAATTTTGATTGAGGTAAACTGTGGGTACAAGCTATTGGTAGAACTTTGTGTTGTGTGAGTCTTAGAATTTCTAATGGTTAAATTAAGTTTTGAAAGTCAAGGTATGTGGTTGTGACGTATGGTTCATCTGAGGGAAAAGTTGAAAGAGTATGACTTTGTGGTATAATCTGAATGATGTTCTGGATGGGGATAGTAGCTTCAGATTGATAGTTTTGTGGGGACCTGAATGTTAGATTAGGTGATCAAAAATGGAGATGCATTACAGGTGGTTTTGGGTAGCTGGAAAAAATGAGATGGTAGGAGGTGATTGTAATTTACAGTGAAGAGAGAGGTATGTGTTGTAGTAATACTTTCTTTAAACACAAGAGTATCCAAAGTATGCTAGAGTGGTGTAGGTAGAGATGGTTATGAAGTGAAAAGTATGATTGATTAGTTTGGTGAGAAGGAGATGTATGAAGTATGTGTTGGATGTAAATCAGTGAGGTTTAGGAATGGGATTATCAGATCATTATGGTTGATCTATGTAAAATTAAGTTATATGGCTTTGGATGGAGAGGAAGGTGAACGAAAGGAAGTAGGTAAAATTAAGAATAGAAGTTAAGTGAACAAGAAAATAAGGATAAGTACTGTAATAGCGCTCGCTAGCTAAATCGGTTAATGTTGAAGAAGTTGATACCTAACAAATCTGGGGGCAAATGAAGGAAGTAATTGTTAGTAGTGCAAGAGAGAAGTATGTGGTTGTGCTAAGTAGGAAGTGTAAGAATGTTAACAGTGAATGGTGGAATGAAGAGGTGATGAAAAAGCGGCTAAAGGTAAAAAAGAAGCGTGGTTGAATGTACTAAAAGCAATTGATGAAGTCTCAAAAGAAAGATGCCTTGAAATATCTATAAGGAGGAAAATAGAAATACTTAAAAGGTGCACACGTAGGAAAAACAAGAGGTAAATGAACCGTTTGGAAGGATGAATAGGAACATACAAGGGAATAGGAAGCTCTCTGGAAGGAAGCGCGAAAGGTTAAGAATGAGAATAGGAATCTTGCTTAGAATAATGAATAAATTGGTGCTTTTGTAACTGATGAAATAGATGTGAGGAGTGGTGGAAACGAACCACTTCGAAAAATATCTGCATAACATTGGCAGTCATGAAGAGATGATAGTGAATGTATGTTGTGTGTGGGTTTGATGGAGCAAAAAGGAATAGTGTTTTGGGGATGAGGTCTTTAGTTAAGGAGGAGGATATGGGTAGATTGAGAACAGCTTGAAGAAGGGTAAAGATCGCAACGATAGATGCAAAATTACTGCGTTGAAAATGATCACAGAACGGAGGCGAGATTGTGATTGATGGGATTTGGAAGTTGCTGTGTAATAAGGCGTTTATGGAGAGTGGGTATAGCTCCAAGGAATTGGAGAAGAGCAGGCGGTAATAAGTACCCTTATATAAGGATTAAAGGAGAAAAGAGGAACTGTAGAAATTATAGGGAAATAAGCTTTATTGAGTGTTGTAGGGAAGGTATATGTTGGTATTTTGGTCCTCGAAAGGATGCGCGAGTGACTGAAAGACTTGATTGTGAAGAACATGGGCGTTTAGGAGTGTCAGAGAGTTGATCAAATCTTTTACATTTGAAACAAATGCATGAGGAAAAGGGACGGAGAAGA
This sequence comes from Trachelipus rathkii, assembly GCA_015478945.1. Lineage (NCBI taxonomy): Eukaryota > Metazoa > Arthropoda > Malacostraca > Isopoda > Trachelipodidae > Trachelipus > Trachelipus rathkii. Next base: position 36,990 of record JABUQX010107453.1, read on the forward strand.
GAATAAATTTGCATTTAGGTTTTATGGATTTGCAACAGGCGTTTAATAGAGTTAATAAGGAAGCTTTATGGCAGGTGGTTAGTGTAAAAATGGTGTTGGTGTAGGCTTTTAATGAATCAAAAGTATGCTATAACGATAGTGAACGTCTGAGAATAAATGGCGTGTAAATGGTGATTGGTTTGATTAATAGCGGAGTGAGACAGGATTGTGTTTTATCTCCTTGTTATTGTAATTTGTAAATGGACGGGTTATGAAAGAATTCAGGTGGGGAGTGGCAGGAAATGGTGTTGGAATGATGGAGAATGGAGATGAGTGGAGCGGTGCCCACCTTTAATCCGATATTTGGTTCTGTGTGGACGCCGGAATCTAAGAGAGTTTGAGAGATTGTAGAGAGATTTGGGCAGTGGTGTGTAAAAAGGAGCGGGCTTGAACGTTAACGTAGATTAAGAGTAAAGGTTATGCGTTGTGAGTTGAGGACAGTCCTCAGTGTGAAGTTTATGTTAGATAGTGA
>JABUQX010107453.1:40000-50000 GCA_015478945.1 Trachelipus rathkii
GTGTTAGCTTACAGAGGAGTCGACGTAGGAATAAAGAAACATGTTGTAGGTTTTATTTTCGGACCAAAGATTACACCTTTCATACAGGAAGTGAGAGGGGCAAACGAGAGATTCATTATGAGCACCTTTAAAATCAAGAGGAAAAAATACCGGTTATATCAGATATATGCTCCACAACAGGTGCATCCAGAGGAGGAGAAGGAGAGGTTCATTGATTTGGTGGAGGAGAGTGTGGAGAGTGGAAGTGAAGACAACATTTGCCTGCATCTACTGATGAGCGATTTTAATGCCAGAGTGGGAAAGAGAAGAAATTAGTGGAGAGGGTATTGGGTCCACATGGAGAAAACGAAAGAAACCCAGAGAGAGAGAGAGGCTCATAGATATATTTATGAGAAGGAATTTAAAAATTATGAATGGATTTTTCAAACACAGGGAATCTCACAAGATCACGAAATATAGATGGAACCAAAACACCGAAAGTTTTTTCTCTGATCGATTATTTTATGTGTCGGATTTTGATTTACTCGGATCGATGTTGAAAGCGATTTCTGGAATGGAACTTTGAAACGATCATAGATTTGGTGTGCCAGACTAAGGGGTACAGGAAACAACAAGTGTGGCAGGTTGGGAAAACAAAGGAAGAAACGGTGATTAAAGTTGAAGCCCTAAAAGAGGAAGGGAAGAGAGAGGAGGTATGTGGGGAAAAAATAAAGAAAAAGTTGACGAATGTGGAGGAAAAAACATAAATTTGCAGGAAATGATTGGTGAAACCGCGGAAAAAAAGCGCTGGGGGTTGTTGAAGTGGTAAGGAGGAACGAGGAAAAACACACTAATCGTGGTGCGGAATGAAGATGTTGATCAAGAGCAGCAGTGGAGTGAAACAGAAACAATTAAAATAGAAGGTGGTTGAAGAGGAAGAACAGACAACAGAGAAGAGCTGAATATGTGATAGCCAGAAACAGAGGCAGAGATATTGAAGAGGGAGGCAAAAAGGCTGTGGCGGGAAAGAATGAAACACCACAGCGAACAAGAAGGAGGAAAGAAGAAGATATTCAAGCTGGCAAAAACATATTGAAAAATCGAAAGAAAAAGGCTTAAGTATCAAAAATAAAGAAGGGAGGTACTTACAGCACAAGAAGAGGTAAATGAGAGGTGGACTGAATATTTTGGAGAACTCCTAAATGTAGAAGAGGGAAGGAATGTGGAAGAGAAGCAATATGTGGGAGAGGAGATAGAAGGGGGTGAATCTGATAACGATGGGAGAATATGAGAAGGCTTTGTCAAAAATGAAGAAGGGAAAAGCGCTGGGCGAAGATGGAATTTCGATAGAGTTGATAAGGGAAGGAGGAGAAGAATTGAAGAAGAAAATAGTGGAACTTTTCAATAAATGTTGGATGGAGGGTGTAGTTTCCCGGATAGATGGGGAAGCGAGATTAGTTGATTTTGCCCATTTATAAGGAAAAAGGTGATACTGGAGATTGTGGAAAACTATAGAGGAATAGCTTTATTGGATCATATGGCGAAAGTGTACGAAAGGATTTAGAAAGGAAGATTAAGAGGAATGATAGAGATACAGTTGGGAGAGAAACAATATGGCTTACAAGGATGACAGGAAGTACTTTCGGCATCTGTTGTTTGCTTAAGAATATGTTGGCAGAAAGAGCTGGGAATTTAATTAAAACAGACATATATACCTTGCTTGGACCTAAGCAAAGCATTGACTCGCGTACCCAGAGCCAGACTTTGAAGGATGTTGGAGGTGTTCGGAGTGGAGGAAAGACTGAGGGAGAGCAATAAAAAAGCTTGTATAGCGTTTGTGAGTGTAACGTGAGAACTGGATGTCAAAATGAGAAATGGTTTGAGGTGGGGACGGGAGTCAAACAGGGTAGTGTCCTGTCTCCCCTACTTTTTATAGCTTACTTGGATGTAGTAAGCAGAAAGGTTTAAAGAGGAATTTCGAATCTGGATGGTAATATAATGGTGATATGCGGATGATTGGCATGTTTGAGTTGGGAGGAGGGAGTATTGAGAGGACTTTATGGAAAGTTTGACAGAAATTTGGAGGAGATTCCGGTTTAGAGATGAATTACAGGAAAACCTAGTTGATTATTGAGAGTGCGGTAGAGAGGATGAGGAGAAGTTGGAGATCTTCATTGATGATGAAGAATTGAGAATATGTCATGATTCAGTTTTGTTTACCTGGGTGGCGTATTTACAAGAAAGGGAGGATGTGTACGGGAATTGGAGGGAAAGAATGGAAAAAAACGGTGATAAGAACAATGAGAGCGGTATTATCCCAATTTATGCAAGGATCGGGTGAGATATAAGAAGGTGAAGAAGATTATATTTATAGCATACTGGTACCCACATGACATGTGGAGCAGAAACATGGAGCAACATGGAGCACTACAACAAGAGAGGAAAAAAAGGATCGAAGCTGCTGAAATGAAGGCGTTGAGGAGAGATTGGAAAGACGAGAAGAGATAGAGTGAGAAACAAATGGTATTAGGAGAGAGGGACAGTTGGTGTTGGTGAATGTGTTGAATAGGATAGATTTTCAGCGAAAACTCGAGCATGTGGGGGCACTATGGTAAGGATGCCGGGAGAAAAAGGTCGCAAGTAGGTGGTTGTTACGTCATAGGTTGGAGGTGGCAGGGTAGTAATGGCGAGAGTGAAGACTCAGGGTAAGATGGATAAGATTGCTTTGGAGAGAGCCCTGAAGAAGACATTGACTGCACTCTATGCGGAGCTGATGAGATGCTGTGTACTTCTGGAAAGACTGCGTGGAAATCGATGTTGTTTCCGCTGACCCAGGCTGCCTAGGGCCTCCTTGAGGGAAGGACGTACCAGTTAACGTAATAAGTTACCTCAATACTATACATTATTATATATATATTAAATTATATATATATATATATTATAAATATACATATTATACTATAATATACTATTATACTAGCTGTTATACTAGTAATATATATCATATATAAATACATATATATAAAAGTATTAATAATCATACATTATTTATATTATATATAAGTAGGAGGAAAGTATCGCTCTCGAAAGAGATGAGAATCACCCACCATGGGCATATTATGGAATCTTAAGAGTAAAATCCCATGGCACTCCAGTGCCCAATGTTTCTCCCCTTACTGACTCAATCCACATTTTTCTTACATTGGAGGGAAGCTTTCCACTATCACACACCAATAAAATACAATTACAAGACAACACCTCTACTTTTCTTAAAAAGATCAAATAAAACTATCTGATAAAAATGGCAGCGCCATGGCCATTATAGTTTTGAGAGAAGCCTACTAAGAACGTGGCTTCCAGATAACCCTTATTCAGCGACTGTTTACAGCCTATCATCTCACCGTGTGCGAGTTTACAACCTCCCTCTGTAGGCACCGTATGGCAGTTGGTCCGGTCTCCGTCATCTTAATCTGACCCGTTGTCTTGCAATGGTTAACCGAGTACCGCCGTATTTACTTGCTTCATTAATTTTCTGCAATTTCTTCTCGGTTTTAAATTCTACATTTCATTTTCATTTATGTCACCCTCCTCCTCTAAACCTCATATCTTATTCTTAACCGAAACTTGTTTGCTTTAGAGCACTGACGCTTAAAACTCTTACATGTTTGGCTCCTTTATATCCTCTCCTCCCTCAATTTTCAGCTATGCTATTGTATTGCCAATATGGGAATGATCTTGTTACTTTCCCCTGTCTTTGATTGTAGTTTTCCGAAATATCTTCCCAATGGCTCAAGCGACAAACCCTCTCAATCTACAAACTAATTTCCTTTATGTTTTGTACATCTGTCTCGTAACTACAACTGAACTATCCTAAAATTCTTCGAGAACTTTAGGTCCAAAGTTAGAAAACATTCTTTACTATTTTCAACCATTCTCTGAAATCATTATCTTGGCGGATTAACGTTTCACCAGCCGCCAATTTTGATTTCCGACCCTAATTATTCAAAATACAGTTGGTGAACTTGCTACCACATTTCTATCCAGAATGATTGGAAACAGTTACTGCAGCTCCTACTCGTATCCAGAACTACAGAAATATGTTGTTGCAAATATGTAAAAGAATTCATATATTCCGTTTTGACAAATCTGGATATTCGTCATAAATATCACGCCAGAAATTTTCTACCAACACATAAGACTCCCCATAGTCCTTAAGACAGAAACCCATAAATCAGAGAGATAGGAAAGTATGCCATCAGTTGACCTCGAACATCGAAAATCATATTGATGACCTAATAGAAGCGAATGAGACTCCAGATGAGGGTTAACCCTTTCGCTGCTGAGGACGTCAACGTTGTCGGCACGCGTAATTGTGATTAAAGGACTGATGCCGACTATGTGTCGTCATAAATCGTATTCGTTCTATACGAAGTTCAGCCATGAACTCTTTGGTTTTCTTTCTAATTTTACGTTATACTACATTTATCTTGTGACCTTTGGCAATTTTAAGACCTGTTTGAGCATATAAATCCTGGCCCCGCCTTCGAATCTAGTTAGTATGAACCAAGCGCCATCAGCATGCAGATGTTTCAAAGCTCGGTTTTATTGAAAATTTGGCTTATTATTCTAGATGCTGGGTGGATTTTTATCATTGTATTCCCCTTATCCCCCATCCCAATGACTTTCTTCTATACTTGGGAGCCCCTCAATCAATTTCTTTTCTTTCCTTCCCCTTACCCCATCCCCTTACCCAACCCCAATGTTTACAAAATTTCTTCATTTTATCTTGCTTCGTACTTCTTGCTTCCTCTTCCAGAAAGGATTTTCATCATGTCCTCTCTTCTTTATATATATAATATATATATATATATAAATATATATATATATTATATATATATATATATATATATAATATATATATAATATATATATATATATAAAATAAGGAATAGGAAAAAACATTTGTAAATTCATCGGAAGCGGATTTATTTTTTACAAATTATTATACGGGTATAAATATAATATAATATATATAATATATATATATATATATATATATATATATATATATATATATATATATATATATATATATATATATATATATTATACTATATATATATATATATATATATATATATATAATATATATATATAATATATAATATATATATAAATATTTATATATATATATAATATATACAGGAAGCAAAATAAATACAAACGCTGACCAGCACTACACACGAAGATAAATAAAGTGTGCGTACTTTCTACCGTCACGAGCGGTACAAACGCTGACTCAGCTGGCGCAGCCAAAGGGTTAAGGAGAGTTTAAACGAATTTAGAAAAAATAAAAGTTAGAGATATAAGACGATAGTTAGAAGGAACAAAGCGGCAACCCTTTTCGGGGATCGGCAGAATATATGCGCCCTTTCAGCATTGAGGAAAAGTATTAGTTTTAAGGCATAGAGAGTAGAGCAGAACAAGGATAGGCCCAAGCTCAGAGACACACTCCTTCAAAACACTGGGGTGAATGCTGTCTAGACAGCAAGCCTTCCTGACGTTCATAGATCTCAGAATGTCATGCATATGGTAATGTGTATTCATGGGTAGAGACATAGGAAACCTGAGAGGAGAAGGAATAAGAGATTGGATGCCAGAATCTTCCAGGGTGGAATTAAATGAAGAAAAAGGAGGGTGAAGAGATTGACCTTTTCAGAAGGAGAGTTAGCTACAGTTTCTTCATAGTGAATAGGAAGAGGTAAGGCAGATTTACATAAGCTATTAGAAATGTTTTTTTTTGAAGAGGCCAGAAATTTTCCTTAGTAGGAGAGCAAAGGAAGTTGGCGCACTCTCTTTTGTTAAACGTGCGCTTAGTCTGTCAAATAATATCCCTGCAGCGATTCCAAGCGGAATTAAAATTAGTAATGGCGATAGGAAAACGATCGACTTTCATGTCCGATACCCAATGTCTCTCTCCTGGAGGGCATGGGAACAGACTCCATCGAACCATGTATTTTGGTGATTAAAACATTTGGTTGAAAAACAAGTGAGTTTGTTCAAACAATCTGTGATTACGGCCCTACTCTTTTCTGCAATGACCGAAGTGTCATTAGAGTCAAAACAGGATTCATTCCAAGAATAGTTATCAAAGAAGCGCCACAATCTCCTCATGTTTTCCCTATTAAATTGTGAGGAAGTACTGTTAGGGCATGGTAGGGAGAGAAAGTATTATAATTGAAAACTACGAGATTGTGATAGGAATTACCGATAGGAAGGAAAATGGTGTATTAATTTCCCGAAGGAAAAGTTATGAAACAAAAGTCAAGCTTTTTCAAGAATTGATTTGTTCTATCTTGGTTATGCATAGCTTCTTTATTTAACTGTTCCAGATCGTTGGAGATACTGAATGCTTTTACTCCTATTTATTTTCATTAGTATGAGAGGAGCCAAACCACTCAGTGTGGTATAGGTTGAAAATCTAGTAATATATTACTTTACCATCTCGATAGGAAGAAAAATCAGTCTTATGAGAAGTAGATAAAAAAAATTTCATTATGGGGGCAATAGCAGAAACATAAGATAATTTCGATAGTAGGGAAACAGATTTAGGACATAGAAAATTGGAGTTCGGAAATTCAAGGCTGATTAAGCCAGTCTAAGATAATGGCGATATTAAATTGTGAGGAAGTACTGTTAGGGCATAGTAGGGAGAGAAAGTATTATAATTGAGAACTACGAGATTGTGATCGGAATTACCGATAGGAGGGAAAATGGTGTATTAATTTCCCGAAGGAAAAGTTATGAAACAAAAGTCAAGCTTGTTCAAGAATTGATTTGTTCTATCTTCGTTATGCGTAGCTTCTTTATTTAACTGTTCCAGATCGTTGGGAATACTGAATGCTTTTACTTCTATTTATTTTCATTAGTATGAGAGGAGAAAAACCACTCAGTGTGGTGTAGGTTGAAAATCTAGTAATATATTACCTTGGCATCTCGATAGGAAGAAAAATCAGTCTCATGAGAAGTAGATAAAATTTGTTTCATTATGGGGTCGGGGCAATAGCAGAAACATAAGATAATGTCGATAGTAGGGAGACAGATTTAAAACATAGAAAATTGGAGTTCGGAAATTCAAGGCTGATTAATCCAGTCTTGGATTCTTGTCACCAATTTAAGTTATTCCTGATATCTAACAATGTTTATGGACTTATTCGTTTTAGTATATAAGTAGTAAGGATTTCACTACTCAAATCGAAAACGAAGGATACATAATTTGTCAATAAATCTGGCAACCTAGGTAATCTTTATGACCTATTTTAACATTTTTGTTACTTTTTAGCATTTTAATTTTTTTTAGCGCTCTTTACTGTTTTCGTTGCTTTTTTCCATGCCTGCGTGCATGTTTGCAGGTAACTTGGTTAATGCCCCCAACTCCGGATGAGTTTTTTCCTTTTTTCCAGCGGCAGCACTGCGCGTCAATGACGACGTCGTACATCCGCTGGCAATGATGCATTTCTAAGGACGGCAAGACTGTTTTAGAAGGCTTTGGAGCTTCTGAACAGCAGGAAATCCAAGTCATGTTGGCAGTTTGCTTGGGAATATCCAGCACTTCGTCAGATTTTGACACTTGCTGTGTCAAAGTTAGAATCTCTATGGTCAGTGAGACCATTTTGAGGTCAATAAAGTTTTCCGAGTTTTGAACTTGAACTTAGAGGTTTAGGCCGCTAAAACTCTTTTTTTTTGTTTCTAGAAGGTTGTAAATGAGAGGTAGATCATTTCTGATGATTACAATCGATTTGGTGTCACCTTTTACTCCAAATCTACATTTAAATCGTCCTTCTACCTGCTCTGAAGGGCTTATTGCAATGTAATTGAGTTGTAGTAATGATCAGAAATCGGGTATAGTCTACCAGTGATCAGTATTTCTCTGACGTCGCTAAGCCTCCCCTTTTTATTTCCCCCTAAATTTAGGGGATGTAGAAACTTCGTATCCCCAGCAAACTTGCTACCCTATTAGGTGGTAGTTTCACCTTACCTGAGCCATAGCTTCACGTAGCTACGCCCATCCAAGAGGGGTGCTGAGTCCTTAAACTTGGAAATAGCTGTAGGTAGACGAAAAATAAATAACCCACAGGTCTCGGAGAAAGAATTGGAATTACAGAAAAGGACGGAGCCTGAGATCACTCATGTGCCTGAGCGCAAAGCTAAATCCGGATCCAGAGCTAGAACTGTGATCTAGCTACAAACACATAATAAGTCAAAGAAAGTATTTTATTATATGTTTATGAACCCATAGAATTCTATTTTGAGGGTTTCAGAATCTTCAAAAATATTCGAAGATCCCTAGAAAGGGGGCCAGCCCGATGAAAGATGAAATTGCATGGAATGCATAGCTGAGGAAGACGAAGGAGGGATGAAGAAGACGTACAGGAGGGATCACAGAAGAAAAAAGCACAAATGCATGAAATGCATATCAGAGGAAGACGGAGGAAGGATGAAGAAGGAATAAGAAAAAGTCGGAGACTGAGAAGTCTCATGTGCCAGAGCAATGAGCCACAGCCGCTGTCAGAGCCGGTGCAAGTGCGGTGTCAAGTTAGCAAACATGCGCTTAATAATCCAATATTTATATCTGTGTATATGTTTACAGATCCATAGAACTCGAATTTGATAGTTTCAAGTTCCAAAGCGTAGCCTGTGCACCCCCGGGAGTGGGGCATAGAAGAAATAAAATAGAAACCCACAGTGTGCTTGACAGAGGATGATATGTAGCCAGATCTAACCTGGTTTGACATACTATCCGGGCTCATATAAAATTATTAATTACAGTGTCTCTATAGCTATATATCGTTCTGCCTACCTTTCTTAATGCACAGCCTAGTTTAATTTTTCCTTACCAAACCGGAATAAACATCTACTAATCAGACCTAACCTTGCTTAAAATATTATCTTGGCTCATATAGCTTGTTAATAAATTCGTCTCTCCCTCTCTCTCTCTCTCCCTCTCTCTCTCTCTCTCTCTCTCTCTCTCTCTCTCTCTTCTCTCTCTCTCTCTCGGTGCAGGATTTTATTTCCATAAGTAATTCGGTTTATATAATAATTTCATCGTCCATTCTATTTAATAATATATGTTTTACACTAAACATGCTTACTCATCAAATGTTATACCTAAACTGAACTCTTATTGTTAAGCCTCACTATGTATTAATGAAAGATGTTACTGAAATACGATGTGGTGATTTGTTCATTACCTCCAATCACAGGTTACGGATGACAAATACACATCTGATAACGAGATAGATATTCAAAATTCGTGATGTTTTAGCTTCATAATGTATCGGTGCATAAAGATTGTTCTCAACGCATGATGAAAGGTGGGCATTACTTTATATGTTTATTTTAACTTCTTTCTTCGCCCCTCACATATATAATATATTATATATATATATATATATATATATATATATATATATTATATATATATATATATATAATATATACTATATATATTAATATATATATATATATTATATATATATATATATATATTAATATATATATAATATACTTATATATATATATTAAATATATTATATATATATACTATATAGTATTTTATATATATTATATATATATATATATATATATAGACATATATATAATATATTATATATATATATATATACAGGGTGAGTCTGGAGGAAGAGATAAACTCCAGGAGCGGATTGTGCACAGGATAATAATGTAAAAAAAACTCATATGGTGCTATCCGATTTTTATTTCTTTTCATTTTATAGCTTAAAGACAATTCAACAAAATTCAAACATTAACATTTCGGTTATCATAGTGCTATTTTAATACATTTTCGAAAATACTGCCATTAACCTCTAAAAATTTACGGCTTCGTCTACGAAGCGCGGCTGTTGCTCTCCTGATTGTTTTATGTCTTCCTTTAACAATGCCGGAAGCATTTTGAATACGTAGAATTAGTTCATTCCGGGTGTTCACTTTTACTCTGTAT
>JABUQX010107453.1:55000-62500 GCA_015478945.1 Trachelipus rathkii
TAGATCTATATATATATATATAATATATATATATATTATATATATATATATATTATATATATATATATATTATAATATATTTATTATATATTATATATATATATTATAGTATATATATATATATATATACTATATATATATAAAGAATAAAATATTTATACATCCATCATTATTCTTTACTGAGATAGCCAATTTGTTATCATCTGCAAACTTGTAAACCTTACATTCAAGTAGTCACTGGACTTAATATTAATATTTACCTTTTATTTTTGTACAAACTATCGCACAATCAAAACTTTTAAAGGTTAGATTTTTTTTGGCTCGGCACAATATATATATATAATATATATAATATATATAATATATATATATATATATATATATATATATATATATATATATATATATATATATATATATATATATATATATATATATATATAATATATATATTATATATATATATATAGTTTACATTTAGGGATGTACCGATATAATCGGTAGTCGGTATCGGTATCGGCAGTATCGGCCTTTTTGGGGGGTAATCGGTATCGGTATCGTTATATGGCCAAAATTGGCGATACTTTTTTATTTTTTGAGGTTAGAAAGTTATAATGAAACTTTCATATTCATAACACTATGGAAACAAAAAATGTTTCTTTTTATTTTTTTTATTGAACATAATAGTTTTTTGCGCTGAATCAAACAAAATAACCTTCATTTTTTCTTATATCCATACTTTTAGAGTTATTGCATATTAAGTTTTTTAATTTTTAAGGTTTGTTAATGAGTTACACTGTAATTATTATTACATATTTTTTAATTTTGAAAGGTTTAAAAATTTATTAATCCAGTAACTTAAAAAAGACTTTTTACATGATAACGAAGAATACTCATATCTACAAATAATGTAACTGCCTTTATTAAGCGCGAAAAACATCGCTATACTTTGCATTTAAAGGTTGCTTTGCCCATTGTGTTTTTCTCTTGTGAATCGATTATGGCCTTCTCTTATCAAAACTCACATATATTACCTATCATGGCAACTATCTAATGTCCCTGGTATCGCCTTTCCATTGTCTTAATATCCTGGTGAAATCTTTCACCATATTATATCTTCTCATGCAACTCCCAGGTCCGATTTACGGGTATTTTAATGTACAACAACACTGAAATATTACTTTAGTACAACGTTAACAGCTATCCCGAAATCATTTAGTGTTTTCAGAGGTCTGGAGGCAAACTTAATTAAAAGAACCTACATACATTCCGGATCGTCCCAACCAAGGTTCATTTGTAAGCACACTTGACGCCTAGTGTTTCACCATAGTCTTCACTCTAAATAAATCCACCACCTTCGCTCCTATTTGGTAGAATCGGAGCACAACCTTAATATCTCTTAATATTTAGATACTTTCTCTCGCAAACAGCTCCATCATGCCTATTTACGCGTTTTTTTTTCTTGGCACTTTGAATCGGGCCGATGGGGGGCTCTTGCGTTGCTCTACGCTAACTATAATTGGGAGATCGACTGCTTTGACTCTGGTGAGCTTCACTTTCTGCCGATAAGGTGGAAGCTAGCTAATCGTTGGGATAAGGATGAGCGAGGTCAATTTCTCATTGCTTCGACCCTCTTAAATCTTCTAATCTTACTCTCTCTATATTCCTCGCTTTGTCACCCGTGCGAATGTCGCTGTGTATTGCAGCGATTTTCTTCAGTTCTCGTGATAGACTAGTGCTGTCACTCACGTCGTGTTGTGATTACAAACTTGTCTTCGGTGTCCTCCTATCATTCTCGCTATTTTTCATTCTCGAGCTGTTTCCTCAGAAATCGTCTCGCCGCGGGATAATCGTTTGCGTACTCGAGTCAATAGCGGCCTGTTTTCTTCGCTATCAAAGGAAAGTCATGCGTCTCTCTACACCTGCACTCCTTTGTCTCTCTACCTTGTATCTTAATCTCTCTTTCTGTCCCTTCGCTCTATAAATATGATCATCTCCACATGTTCTGTACATTGTTCTTTCCTCCTTTCATTATTTCGTTCTCTAGATGTGTTCTTATGTTGTTATTTTTCTTTTCTTCTCTCCCTAACTCTGAGGCCAATTTCCTACCGTTGGTTTCGGCTCTCTATTTCTTCTCTCTTCGCCTATACTTCTCGCTAATCCTTTCCTAGTGTATGGTGTTCTGCCAGTGTCCTTTCCTCCTTCTCCGCCTCTCTCTTGCTCCTCTCACGTGCTTTTTGTGGCTATGTCTTCTCTGCTTACTATGACTCTGACTTACGGTGTGCATGGACCTCCGAGAAATCTACTATCAGACGCTTGAAGGTATAGGCGGGTTTGGACCCTCCGTATTTGGGCTAGTATTTCAACCTTCACGTTCTCTCTCTGTTCATGTAAGGGAGTGGTGCTTCCGTGCTGGCTCCTCTTTTCGTCTTCTTCATCTTCGCTCTCCATCTATTATTTCTTTGTCTCGCTGCAGGTCTAATTTACTTAACCCCTATTGTATCTTCTATTTCCAGTCGTTTGTGCTATTCAGCTACAAGCTATTCCGAATCGTACTACTTTCCGTTCCGGAGATTATACATGGCTATGCTGCCCTCCTCGATTGCACACTTCTTGCTATACTCTTCGTCATTACAACATTTCCTTTCCCGAGATCCTCCTCTTCTGTAAGTTCCCTTTTTCTAGCCTCTGTCTTCTCATTCTCATCTACGATCAGAAATGTGGACTTGATTTCTATTCACTTCTTTTCGATCGCTTCAGTACGGCTTTCGGCGCTCGAGGTCTACTGGCGATAATTCTTAACTATTTTAACGCTGAGAGAGTTGTTCCGCCCTTGGATGAAGTTACGTTTGGGTTACGTAGCTTGCGTGGTGGAGCCTCTTTTGGTATATCATATCCTAACCAGCATTTCTGGCTCTCTTGCGGGTATTTGGAACGTCGCGACTCACCTGTGTTTTACTCTCTATATGTCTCTCACTTTTTGGTATTCCTTCCTCTCTTTTTGTCTCTTGACTTTATTTCTAGTTTTTGCCCTTCTTTACAATCCGTAACGTCCCATTACATACCGCGTTGTTGACGGTGCCGTCCGGGGTCGTTCTCTCTTCAGCTCACTCTCTCTGTTTTTTCTCTGTGAGAGCTGGCGTTTTCTCCCTGGTCTCTATGTACCGGCATTGATCTCCATCTATTGACCCTGACGTTTTGCTTCATGTACATTGCTCCCAGTTGCTCAATCTCCATAAACAAACTCTCCACATCTAACTCTAGCCAACTCCCATCCCGATGACTGACCCTTCATTCTTTCAATTCAATTCAATTCTGCTCCCTCTTTACTTCCTAGAATTTCCTCTCGTCTTAACTTTCCGATTCCTCCTTGCTCGCAGATCTGGATAGAATTTCGGGGTGGGGTGTCTCAACCTTGTGTAATTTAATTCTTTAAAAAACTCAACTTCTACAAAATCTCCCTTCCTAAAACACCTTCCAACTTTTCCTATCTCTTTTCGACGGTTCTCTCTCTCTCCTGTTGACAAATATAAACATCATTGGCTTTAACTGTAAACAAAAAAATGTCTTGGAAACCTCACATAACAACGGTTTGCTAGGGCGGCCCCTCAAAGAAACTGGGATTCTTGTTTCAGACTGCGAGGACTTTTTCCTATTCCTTCAGTTACTCGCGCTAATACAAGGGCCAATCCGCCTTGTATTGGAGGACTGCTTCTCATAATCTGGTAAGGCTCTGTTTCAACCCGGCTTTTGGACAGGGTGTCGAGTCAAAGGCCAAAAGACTTTACCCAAACACATACGTCTGATCTTCTCCTGAGACTGCTATCTTTGCGCGGGCGTGATGTTGGTGCTTTATCTGCTTTTCTATAGTAATCCGCAGCGGCAAGTTCTCAAGAGAACTTACACCTCGCGTACCACCACCTTTATTACGACGCCCGCGTAGCAAAGGGGTGCTGTTATCTGCCGCCTGAGTCTTGGTGTGGAAATTGGGTAAACTGCTAGGCTAGTTCTCTGCGGTACTTCCTTCTTTTACTGCCACTTCTGTTCTGTGGAATTCTCTTCCATCATCTGTGTTTCCTGCTGAATTTAATCTCCCTCACTTTTCAAAGTTTTCGTCTGTGCTCACTGCGTACTTGCATTAGTTGGTGAGTTCCTGAGACATGTAACACCCCCTCCTCGAATAGGGCTGCCGGCCCGTGACGTGGTGGTGAGAACTGTAACAAAAAAAATGTTCTTCACTTACATCCCGTAAAATTCTCTCGAAAAAAAAGTCCAAATGCGAGTGCAAATAACGCACCTTTAATGACATACAGCACCCATTTTTTTTATAAAAATCAATGTGCATTTTTATCACTGTTTTGTAATCTTGATATGTACACCATGCATCATTTTCAATTATGCACATCTTTTCCTTCAATTTCAAGGAATTAAACATACTTTAACCAAGTTTCAATGAAGGTCATCATCTAGAAAAACAAAGAGAAAATTCTGCTATATATTATATATATATATATATTATATATATTATATATATATATATATATATATTATATATATATATATATACTATATATATATATATATATAATATATATAATATATAGTATATTATATAATATATATATACATATAGTATATATTATCATTATATATTATATATATTTATTATATATTATATATAATATATATATAATATATATACTATATAGATAATAAGTATATGTACTATTATAAAGTAGCTGCTATCATATATTCATGAGGAGAACATACCTTTCATTTCTTCCTTTTATATTCATGAACTTGTTATAAAACAATATTTTACTTACAGAAGGTGTGATGAAGGTATAGGGTAGTTTTGCATTATAAAGAACCTGTGGTGTCTGGATGAGGAAAATATCTGGTTATGGAAGGATTGCCTTCCTTTACCTTTTCATATTTTTAACGTATTCAGAAGTGGCAGATCCATCAAATAAAGAATTCGTTGGCTCTCGCCATATTCTGGGAATACCCAAAGGCATTGCTTTTCTTTGTTCCTCTAGGCCATCCTTCTGGGGTTGCTTTGGCCTCCTTCACATATACTGAGTGGCCCAGTGCTTATCTTAATCCCGACAATAGGCATAACACCAAAATGAGCTGTAGCGCTAATCCAGAGAGAGTTCACAATTTTTTGGTGGAATGGTGCTTGAACTAGAATAATATCACACACCATCCAGCATAACCAAATGAATTCTGTCCCATCTGTACATCGTCTACTTTGCAATACATAATGTTAATAATACTATTTCTGAAATTAATTAAAAGTAAATAGTGGTTACCCTTCACCTTCAGATCTATTATCATAGCACTAGAATGTAGTTAAAATGGTATATAATATAAATAAATAAAATATATTTATATATATATATGATATATAATATATATAATATATAGTAATATATATATTATTAATATATATATATATATATTAGTATATATAATATGTATAATCAGTTTCTTAAGCATTGCCACCCCCATAAAACAATTAATGAGCAACTGGCTTTTTAACTTTAGGCGATGCCGTCACGACCCTAGACAAAATGGAGAAGATGCCAATAATTATTTTAATGCCGTCGAACATAAAAACGGTCGCATTGCTAGAGAAAACTAAAAAACCTTTTGGGAAGATCTGCGATAAACACTGTATAAAAAAACTGTAAATAAAAAGGCAATATAAAAAATCATAAGAAACCAAAAATAAATTTTTTTTTAAATTGTGTAATAAACTTAGTTTGCGATATATAAAAGGTTCTTAATAAGGAATTCCTTGAGCTTGCTGAAACCCCACAAGAATGGGCATCTCCGACGGTGAGCCACCTTCTAGAATGCATTTAAATGGCATAACCGAGGGAGCTTGCTCTCCTCGCGTACAAAAAAAGATTCACAGACTGAGCCGCTCTATCAGCAACTCTGGCAATACAGCAACTGAGAGGTGGGATGGGTGGCTTTCAGCAAAAAACCTTACTGAAGATGAAACAGAGGATTTGGATGTTAGACTTTGATAAAGTTTCATGCTTGAAATATGCATTGACATCTTCATCACCTTTCAAAGAAATCACTACAAGCGGAACCTCATCGAAAAAGACTGAAGAGACAGTCATCAATTGGAGCAAAGATAATTCAAATTCTGCATCTTGTGAAAAGAGGAGATGAAGCTCTTTGCAAAACAACTGGAGATGCTGCTACTGAAGTGAATCCTTTCTAATGTGTGGCATGAAAATGGCCGAAGGTTTCATTATTATCAAGGGCTTGCAGGCAAATATTTATTTCAGTGCCTCCCTCATCTTGAGAGCGAGCGGTATTTTTAATGTAGTGGGAATTGTAAACACGTGCGCCAAAAAGAAACAGGCTTCTCGCCAGATACTTAGTGAGAACTTAATGTTTTTGCATCACACATTTTTGCGAATTTTTGAATTTGAGTATGGAATGATATCTACCTTCTTTATCTTAAATGAATATGTTATTATTATGTCATGTTTGGAACTAATTAGCGGTTTTTTTATTTTGTTGCGTTAGGCTTGGGTTTGGATGGGTCTTCTTTCTCATTATTTTTTATTGCTTTTATATTGTAGCTAGTTAAAGATTTCTTGGTAAGATTGTAATAATGTTTAAAACCTAAAAATCATAGAAGAATAAACTTAGTTTCATATTTGCTGGACGGAAACTTTCAATGGAATATTTTTTTAATAATGACGAAACAAACATAAAAAGTTTATTAATATTATTTTGCCTTTAATTATTCCCTTTAAGATAACTATTTTAATTTATAAAATAAATATATTGGGCACCAACCAAAATTGAATAGCCAAGACTAATGATATTGGGTTGAAAAGATGGGAATGCAAGTTCCCTGAGTTGCACTAGCAGTAACAGCATACTGTTCTATATTATTAAACTGTGTATTTTATTATAAGTTGACATTAAGTATCGTATCGGTATCGTATCGGGCACCTAAAAATTGAGTTATCGTGTATGTATCGGGATTGCTCTTTTTCTGGTATCAGTTACATCCCTAATATACTATATGTTACTATATAATATATATATATAAGTATTGATATATATATATAATATAACAATAAATTAAATTAGTTAAATTTATATAATTTTTCACAAGTATATATGTAAATATAGTCTAATATTGTAGTGATAACATATATATTTATTAAGCTGGGTTGAATTTTGGTGGGATAACCAAACATGGTCAAATTGGTTCTCCTTGGCTTCCCCTGTAGTGGGACAAAAAATCATTTTGCATTAACTCAATGTCTAGGGGGCCAACTTTAGTTTTTTAAAAAGGGTTTTGACATCGGTTTTTCTTTTTACTTATTTTTAACGTTCATGAATTTTTATATGCCATTCGTTCTTCAAAATTTTGGGTTTTAAATACATAATTGAGAACGTATTTACTGTCTCCATTTCAGATCGCAGACCATTTTCGCCACCGTTTGAGATACAGTTCCT
>JABUQX010107453.1:67500-72500 GCA_015478945.1 Trachelipus rathkii
TATGTTAGGTTTGTCATTGTATTTTATATTCTTAGTTCAGGTTATGATATCTTCGCTTTATTGATGTTAAAACTTTGTTACGTTAGCATATATTCGTTGGTCAGTATATAAAGAACTTATTTTTATGTTATGTTTATCCATAATGATACTCGAAATATGACTTGAATCAATAGATCAATAGATCTATACATCATGGAAGGGTGGGTGGGGGGGAGTGGAGGGACGGGTGGTTTGATTTACTGATTTATTGATTTACTGCTTTAAAATCAGTAAACTAATACACTTTATTATGTTATTTTATTCAAAGAACTTATCTTATGTTATGTTTGGATGAAACTTGTTATATTATCATGTAAATGTAAATTTAACAATAATATGTTGGAAATATGCATGAAAAAGGTGTGAATAGGTTACGTTTTGTACGTTGTGTTAGTTACTTTACTGTTGTTAAGTATGGTACTTTGTTAATGATAGTAGTTTATTCGTGTGTAAGCTGTGTTAGGTTTGTCGTTGTACATTATATTCTTAGTTCAGGTTATGCTATGTTAGCTTTATTAATATAGAAAACTTGTTCCACTAGCATATATTCGTTGGTTAGTATATAAAGAACTTATTTTTATGCTATGTTTATCCGAAATGATATTCGAAATGTGATCTGAATCAATAGATCAATAGATCATGGAAGGGTGGGAGGAAGGGGAGGAAAGGGTGTGTGTGTGTGATTTGATTTACTGATTTACTGCCTTAAGATCAGTAAACTATTACACTTTACTATTATTTTATTCAAAGAACTTATTTTATGCTATGTCAGGATAAAACTTTGTTATGTTTACAATTATTCGTCTGGAAATATGATAGTTAGGTAAGGTTATAACAAATTTTTGTTATATATTACTATGTTAATGTTAAAATGTTACGTTAGCATAAATTCGTTGGTCTGTAAAATAATTAGACAAGGTTATGATAGGTTTTTGTTAGATATTGCCATGTTAATGTAAAAACATCATTGAAATGTTAGAGATATGCATGACAAAGTGTGAATAGGTTACGTTTTTGTATGCTATGTTAGTTAATTTTCTGATGATAAGTATGGAACTGTGTTAATGTTAGCAGTTTATTCTTGCTTAAGGTGTGCTAGGTTTATCGTTGTGCACCTGTTACTAATTCATGGAAGTAGGCATATGTAAGCTTTCTTAATGTGAAAATTTTGTTACGTTAGCATATATTCGTTGATCAGTATGATAATTAGACAAGGTTATGATAATCTTTTGTTAAATATATAATGTTAATTTAAAAAATCATTGATATGTAAAAGATATGCTTGACAAAGTGTGAATAGGTTAATTTTTGTATGTTATGTCATTTGCTGTACTGTTGTTGTGTGGAACTTTGTTAATGTTAGCTGTTTATTCGTGCTTAAGGTGTGTTAGGTTTGTTTCTGAACATTATATTCTTAATTCAGGTGGTGCTATGTTAGGTTTATTAATGGGAAAACTTTGTTGCGTTAGCATATATTCATTGATCAGTGTATAAAGAACTTGAGTTTTGTTATGTTTACATAAAATGATATTCGATATGTGCCTTAAAGCAATTGATCAATAGATCACTAGATCATGGTAAGGTGGGTGGAGGGGAGGAGGGTAGGGGAGGGTGGTTTGACTTACTGATAACATAACAATTTTGTAAAAATATTATTTGAATCAATAGATCAATAGATCAATAGATCAATAGATCAATAGATCAATAGATCAGTAGATCAATAGATCAATAGATCAATAGATCAATAGATCAATAGATCAATAGAATAATAGATCTATAGATCAATAGATCAATAAATCAATAGATCAATAGATCAATAGATCAATATATCATGAATGGGCAGGAGGGTGCTGTAGGAGGGGGAATTGATTTACTGATTGACTGATTTACTGCTTTAGGGTATATAAAAGTACAAGTTTTTTAAGTTATAAACATGAAAAGAAAAAAAATCAGTAAAGCAAAAATGATTTAAACATATAAAACAAAAATAAAATAAAAGTTTTGTGATTTGATATACAAAATATGACTTGAATCAATAGATCAATAAATCAATATATCATGGTTAGGCAGGAGGGTGGGGAGGGTAAGGTGAGTGGTTTGATTTACTGATTTACTGAATTACTGATTTTCTGATTTAGGGTATGTAAAACATGACAATTTTAGTAAAAATATGACTTGAATCAATAGATCAATAGATCAGTAGATCAATGGATAGTGGGAGAAAAGGGCGGTTGGGAGGGTGGTATTATTTACTGATTTACTGTTTTAGGGGAGTAAAACAAAACAATTTTAGTAAAGAATATATTTTTAAACAAATAAAATAAAAAGTTTTATAGAAAATATGACTGGAATCAAAAGATCAATAGATCGATAGATCAACAGATCAATAGATCAATAGATTACGGGTGGGATGGGAGGGTAGGTTGTTTAGTTTGATTTACTGATTTACTAATTTACCACTTTAGGTTATGTAAAATGTAAATTTTCTTACGTTATAAGCATAAAAAGAATAAAAATTTGGTGTTATGTTATACAAAATATGAAATGAATCAATGAATCAATAGATCAATAGATTACAGGTGGGGTGGGGAGGTTGGATTGGTAGTTTATTCTTAAATTTTCTGCTTTAGGTATATAAAACATATAATTTAGTAAAAAATATATTTTTTAAACAAATGAAATAAAATGTTTATACAAATGACTTGAATCAATAGATCAAAAGATCAATAGATCGCGGGCGTGCTGGGAAGGGTAGGTTGGGTAGTTTGATTTACTGATTTACTGCTTTAGGGTATGTAAAACATAACAATTTTAGTAAAAAAATATATTTTTAAACAAATGAAATAAAATGTTTTATACAAAATATGACTTGAATCAATAGATCAAAAGATCAATAGATCACGGGCGTGCTGGGAAGGAGTATGGATTGGTGGTTTAGTTTACTGCTTTAGGGTATGCAAAACATAACAATTTTAGTAAAAAATATATTTTTAAACAAATAAAATAAAAAGTTTTATAAAAAATATGACTTAAATCAATAGATCAATAGATCAGTAGATCACGGGTAGGCTGGAGAGGGTACGTTGGGTAGTTTGATTTACTGATTTACTGCTTTAGGGTATGTAAAATATAAATTTTTTATAGTTATTAACATAAGAAGAATAAAAGTTTTGTGTTATGTTATACAAAATATGACATGAATCAATAGATCAATAATAGATCACGGGTGGGGTGGGGGGTAGGTTGGGTAGTTTGATTTACTGATTTTCTGATTTACAGCTTTAGAGTGTAAAAACGCAAATTTTTAAGATAAACATGAAAAGCATAAATATTTTAGTAAAAACAAAATATTTTAAGCAAAGAAAACAAGAAATAAACTAAAAAAAATAAAAAATAATAAAAATTTGATAATAAATAAAAATTTTAAGTTGAAAGCAAAAAATTAAACACAAATTAAAACTGTAAAATGAAACATAAAATATAATTGCAAATAATATATTTTAGTTGATGTTTATAAAAAGGAAACAAGATTTTGAAAATAGAAATGTCAGTCTAAGGCTAAACGAATGTTTATTAACTCAGCACCGCACCGGCTCCTGCAACGGTGTCAGTACCAACTCTGTCTTCTTATTAGTCTAATTCCTCCATTCTTCCTCCTGTCTCCTTCTTCTTCTGTTTTACATTCCGTGCATTTCTACTAGGGAAACACCTCCGGAGGGTCTCCAGACACCCTTTACGAGCTTGTAACCCACATATTCGGGATCTACGGGTTCGATAACATATTTAAAGACACATATACTGTATTATTATATAAATATTTACCAACTCGGCACCGCACCGGAGCCTACACCGGTGCCGGATCAGGATCCGAATCCGTATCCGAATCCGTTTCCGGTTTCGGATCCGAATCTTTTCTCCAAATTTCAGACTTCTACGATCATTTCCTACTTTTAGTTGTCAAAACCACAATACTGGAGAGGGGTGCATAGCCACGTAACCTCGTCGCAGAAGAGGTTACGTCACCTCCTATGTAGGTGTCAAGTTTGAGAGAGATACCATCTCGCACCTCCATTCGTTACTAGGTATGGTGCGATGCGTTGCGGGGCTGTGCTGGCCTTGTTGGGCCTTATACAGCTAATATATATATATATATATATATATATATATATATATATATATATATATATATATATATATATATATATATATATATATATATATATATATATATATATATATATATATATATATATATATATATATATATATATATATAACATATATATATATATATATATATATATATATATACTATATATATACTTAATATATATATATATATATATATAATATATATATATATATATATATATATATATATATATATATATATATATATATATATATATATATATATATATATATATATATATATAAAAATATAATATATATATATATATATATATATATATATATATATATATATATATATATATATATATATATATATATATATATATATATATATATATATATATATATATATATATATATATTTTATATAGTTAAAACACGTCCGCAAGGTTTCAAGCTTTAATCAAGACAAATATAAATTATATAAATATTGAATGATTATACATAACATAAAAATTTATTATTAATCCGCGGTGCTCATTATCTATTAATATCTATATTCCTAGTACACGCCCCCATGATTTTCAAATCATCATACTATTTTCCTCAAATCCTTTATATGCCTCGGGATTCCCGCTACATCTATATTAAATTTAGAAATTATTCTTGTTACCTTTCCTTTCATCCATCTCGTTGTACACTTATTTTGCAAAGGTCTTACCCACACCTCCTCTCCAATTTTGAACCTTGAATCGCTTCTACCAGAATCCACAGACTTCAATTTTTCAAGTGGATGCCCCCATCTATATTTGAAAATAGACCTATGA
>JABUQX010107454.1:0-15000 GCA_015478945.1 Trachelipus rathkii
TAAATAACAAAAGTCCCCTTCTGTTGAGATACTCCTTCTTCGTAGGCGAATCGGTAGTCACAGCCTTTTCCAGAGCGTTTTTCCACAATTGCCTGGCTGACTCTTAGTGTTAGCAAAATTGTGAGTTCGAAATTCAAGGTCGCAAGCCTTTTCCTTGAAGATTTAATGCCTCTAGCCGGGAAGGATTTCTGGAGAGAGTATCTTGAGTGAGATTTTACTTCTGATTCTTAAATAACGAATGTAATCTGACTTCTGTTCTGACCTGACTGAAGAGTAAATCTCAAACGTAACGGGTTATATACTTCGATTTCATTCGACTTATGCTAAGAATTTTGCTCGCCAAATCTTAGCATAAGTACGAACTATAAATATAATTTTTTACAACTGCTAATGGAGTTCTACATTACTTCCTGCGCTAAAACACGGAGAGTGAGAAGTATGTTATAATAATTATACAAGATAAAAAAATTAACCTCATTCAAATGTAAACATATTTGTGGGCATTTAAAGCAATGCGCACAAAGCATATAAGAGCATATCAATGGAAGTAAAACTATACCTAAAATAACATAAAGTGGTAAAGTACTTTTCAAAATGCAACGCATGTCTAATTATGTACAAAGACATTAGACATACAAACATTTGACGGCAAAAATAGTATACATCAGATACGAGCATAACTGGTTACAGCCGAAGATCTAAACATGATATAAAATATTTGAAATACATAAAAATATCATATAATTTGTTATATGTACAGAAAATAAAAGATGCATCCAAACACAAGCATATTTGGTTATATCCGTTAGAGATATATAAACAAACATACAAATATTTAAATGCCATAAAAATCAAAATGTCCATACGTAGTTATTGATATGCAACATTGATTATTCCCGAAGTTAATAGTCCACATGAATGCGAACCGTTTAAAAATGCCAAGGAAAGGTCGCAGTATAAGACATTTACTAGATGTATTCAGATTTGACCAATGCGGCAGCGTAGATTTCAAAGCTGTAGTTACGAGAGAAACATTGCTTGACATATGTAGAGACGAGTTTGCTTGAAATTTTAGATCCTTTATTTTGACAAAGATTTCCTTCCATACATAAAAGGGACGAGGTCCAACAGAAACGATTTAGGAATTCAAAAGGAATCAGAGTTTCGTAGTGAATCAAAATGATTTCTGCCGCATACATCTACTTAAATAAATGAAAGACAATCCATAAACCGTAAAGGAGTTACAATATGTAGAAGCGAAGTGGCTTTGAAATTTAGGTGCCTTTATATTTGAAAACATTTCTTCATACGTAAAAGGGAGTCGGTCACAGAACCATTTCAGAATTCGAGGAAAAGGAATAGAGTTCGTATGGAATCCAAATATGCAGTTTGCTGCCATGGAATCACACACTTATAAATAATGAAAGAAATCCATACCGTAAAGGAAATTTGCTATGCCTGACAATGAATCCTCGAACTGTGAGAGTTGGGAAAAGATGACCATAATCCAAAATTAGAATGAAAATTGAAGTCCCGTATCGATAATTGTTCGTTTGCGGTTGAGTCATTGTTCGCTGCTGCAAGTGTTTGATTTTGGATTTTGTATAATTGGTAGTTTAGTTGTCATTTCTTCGATTTGTTGTTTTTGTTACGAATGGCGCGGTGTGATTGTAGAGTTCTGGGATGGTTGCTTCTCGCCCGGTCGGTAGTGCATCGGTCAATTTAATATAGGGTAGGTGGCTTTGCTAGAGGTGTGTTTTTTCTTTTTTGTGAGTTCAAGCACCGCTATGATTCTATAATAAGTATACTATAATTATATGTATATATATATATATATATATATATATATATATATATATATAAGTTATATATATATATATAGTATACTATATATATATATATATACTATTATACTTTATAGATGTGAATATATATATGTATTAGTTATATAGTATAATATATGTATATATAGGTATAGTAGTATATAATTATTATACTATCATATTATGGTAGATATCGTAGTTATATATATATTATATCTATATATATATATAGTATATATTATATTTATATTATATAGTAGTATATATATATAATATGAGTAATTATATTATGATATATTATATATATATATAATATAGTATATATAATAGTAATATAATATATAGTATAATATATATATGATAGTATAGTAGTTAGTATAGTATATATATATAGTATAGTAATATATAGTGATATAGTATATATATATATTAGTGATATATATGATATAGTATTTAATCGGATGTCAATATATAGCTATATGATTATGATATAGTATAATATATAGTAGTATATTATACTATATTTACTATATGTATATAGTATATATATTGCGTAATAGTATATATATATATATATATATATATTAGTATATACGATATATATTATATATTAGGTAGTATTATATATATATATATATATAGTATATATATATATAGTATTAGTATAGTGAGTATAGGTATGATATATATATAATAGTATTGATATAGTAGTAGTATAGTGACTATGATATAGAGGTAGTATATAGTTTAATAGTATATACGTTAGCTATATAGGTATAAAATAATATATAGTATTATATATATATCTTTATCGTATTAGTATGATTATATAGTCGTATATAGTATAGGTAGTATATTATGGTATAGATAGTATATGATATAATAGGGATATCAAGGATACTATATGTAATTTAGTAGTATATATATATAGGTATGTGGTAGTATATGTACGTGAGAGGTGAGTAGTAGTTAGTAGTATATAAGAGAGAGAGAGTAGGTATTCTATTATATTATATGTAGTGAGATTTATGGAGGTGTTAGGGTGTATATAGGTATAGTATATGTGCTATTTAGGGTGATAGTTTAATTGTTGTTTTTTCTTTTTCTTCATTTTTTTTTGCTTTTTTGTTCTAAGAAGGCGTTGATTTGATAGTTTCTGGGGGTGTTTGTCTACGGGGTTACACGCAATTGAGTGGATTAGGTGGTGAGTGGGGTTCTGCTAAGGGGGTTGGTGGTTTACGGTTTCATGTGAGGCAAACGACCCTATAATATACTATAGTAGTAATATAGATATTGTATATATATAATATATATATTATATATATAATAGTATATGTATATATATAATATATATAATATATTATATTATATATATATATATATATATAGTAAAATAGTATATATATATAATATATGATATACGATAATTGATATAGATATAGTTATATATGATATAATTATATAGCTATATATGATAGTATATAATATATATAATATATCATATATATATGTATATATATATATATATTTTATGAGATGTAAATATATATAGTATGATATATTTATATAAGTATATATATGATATATATATAATATTATATTATATATATATTTATATATAGTTATATATAGTATATATATATTATGATAGTTGGTTGATAAACCAACTAAATATGGTATAGGTGGCTATAAGGTATATATAGTATGATATATATAATATATATATATATATATATAGATGGTATATATATAATTATATATATGTACTATATAGTATTATGATATATATATATATATATGATAGTTTATATATATATATATAATATATATAGCTATATATCTATATATAATATAATATATATGATATTATAATAGGGTATATAGTATATAGTAGTACCTTATTATTATATATAGATAGGTGATAGTATATATAGTATTAGAGTATATATATATACTATATATATAGTAGTATAGTATAAGGCCAACCAAATATATATACTATATTATTATATATAGTCTATATAACTATATAGTATATTAATAGGTGAGGTGGTATTATATATATATACAATATATATATATATATATAAAAAAAAAAAAATAAAGGAAAAAAAAAAAAAAAAAAACAAAAAAAATATATATATATAGGTATATATATAGTACTAGTTGATAGTAGTAGTATAGTAGTATAGTAGTATGATATATAGATATATAGTTATCAGTATAATAATACGTATATATGGGTATGTATAGCGGGATATATATATATATAGTATATAGTATATATATATATATATTATAGTAGGGATTATAAGTATATACTATATATATATATATAGGTATATATATAGTATATATTATGTATATAGTATATATATATATATAAGGTACGTATAAATGGAGTAGTATATAGGTAGTAAGTATATATATATATATATATATATATATGATATATCATATATATATATATATAGTATAGAGATCATGTATATAATATAGTAAAGTATATACTGCTGTAGTAGATAGTTTCGAGTATAGGTATAGTAGGTAGTATAGTCTAGTCGCTATATATATATATATATATATAAAGTATATAGTATATATATATAGTATAGTATATATATAGTATATACGTATATAGGTATATTTATATAGGTATTATATATACGGTATATGATTATATAATAGCTATATAATGCTATAATATATATATATATATAGTATAGATATATATATATATATCTGTACTATACTAATATAAGTACTATATTAGTATATAGTATATTATGTAGTATAGTAGGTAGTAGTAGTACATGATCTTTATCGATAGTAGGTATAACTATATATAGTATATAAATATATATATATGTATATATCATCACTATATATATATATATATACTATATATAGTATATATAATATATGTAGGAAGAGATAAATCTAGTTTTGATATATATAGATAGTACTATAGTATATAGTTATACTATACGTCACTATCATACTATATAGTTCTAGTTATATAGTATATAGTTTTATATTTGATCATATATGAGTTTATATAAGTATTATATATTGTAGGTATATAGTATAATCACTTACTATTATAGTACTACGTAAGTATAGTTAGTAGCGCGGGTTAGTATATAGTATAGTATATATACTGTATTATATTATACTATATTATTAATATATATATATAATATAGTTTATACTTTTACTATTATATATGTAGTCTGAGTTAATATATATCATATATATATATATATATAATATATATATAGTAATTATATGTATATATATATATACTATATACACACTCATATATATATGATATATGATGAAGGTATACTGTATAGTAATATATGATATATATATAGAATATATTAGGTATAGTTGATATATAGACATATATGATAGTATAGTATTATATATATCATATTCATCAGATATATGATATATAGGGTATATATATATATATATATATATTAGTATAGGTATAGATATATATATATATGATGTATAATATTATTATTCAATAGTATATATATATATGATATATAATTATAATATATTATATTATTATATATGATAGAGGGTATTATATATATATATACTATATAGATATATATAATTATATATATAATACTATAGTATATATATAGTATATATTATATAATAATACGTAGGTATATGATACTAGTATATATGCTATATATATATCAGTATATATACTATATATATAGTATATAGTATATATATATGATATAGTATGTATATACTATAAAATATATTATATAATACATATAGTATATATATAGTATATAGTCTATAATTTAGTAATATATATAGTATAATGTGAGTATATCGAATATAGTATATCTAGTACTATGATATATTAGTATGAGTAGTATATATGTGATATGATGATATATGGGCACAATTTAGTAATTTTACTGGATATTAATAGTAATTATATATTATAGTATATATATCACTATAATATAGTATGTATATATAGTATATATATATAATATATTATATTATATATTATGATATATATTAATATTTTAGCATCTGTTGGTATATATATTAGTATGGTATATATATATATATTATAGTATATAATATAGTACGGTTATATATATATTATATATATAGTATAGTATATATATTATATATATTATATGTATATATATATAGAGTATAATATATATAGTTATAATATATATATATATAATATATATATATATATCATAATATATATATAATATATATATTATATATATACGTATATATATATATATATAGTACTATATATATCGTATATATATATCGTATATTAGTCGTATGATAATATATAATATATATAATATATATATTATATTATATACTATATACTATATATTAATAGTATATAAGTAGGCTATATATATATAGGTAGTATATACTATACATATATATATAATAAGTATTAGTAGTAGTATATAGTATATTATATAGTAATTAATATAGTATATATATGTATATATATATAGTATAGTAGTATAGTATATATAATATGATATATAATTAGGATACCGTCTAGTTATATATATATATATAGTAGTATAGTTATATATATAGTATAGTAGTATATATAGTATATTATTAGTATATAGATACTAGTGTATATAGTAATACTACTTATATATATTAAATATATACTTATTGTATATATATAGTATGTATAGTATATATATATATACTATATATATATAGTATACATTATATAGTATATTGTCACAAATATTAGTAGTATATTATATATATGTATAACATATATATATTATATATTAATATATATAGCATTAGGTATATCTATGAATAGTAGCGTAGTAGTATAATAGTATATATAACTAGAGATATACTGGATATGATACTATATTATGAGTATATACATACTATAATGCATATATGATATGGTATTAGGTGTATATGATATAGTACGGTATATAAAGTATAGCATATATATATAATATAGTATACATAGTATATATATATATCTGGTATATATATATATATATATATATATATATATATATATTATATATATATATATATATATATATAATTTATATTATAATATATTATATATATATATATATAGTATATTATATATATATATATATAGTATTATATATATATAATAATATATATATTATTATATATACAATATATAGTATATATATATATATATATATATATAGTATATATAATTATATATATATTAGTATATATATATATATATATATATTATATATACTATATATATATATATATATATAATATAGTATAATTATATTTTATAATAATATAGTATAGTATATATATAGTATATTATATATATATATATATATATATATATATATATATATATATCTATATATAGTAATAGTATATATAAGCATTGTAAAGTATGGGAAGCATATCTATATAATATATCTATATATATATTTAGTATATATATTATATAGGGTTATATATATATATATATAATATATAATCTATGAATATATATATATATATATATAGTATATATATATATATTATCGAAATATAAATATATAGTATATATATAATATATGATATATATATATATATAATATAATAATATTGTATAGTATGATATATGATATATATATATGTATATAATGATATATATATATTATAGTATATATATATATATATTATAGTAAGTATATATATATATATATATACTATTATATATTATATACTATATATATATATATATATAGTATATATGTATGTAATAGTATATATATGATACTATATCATATATATAGTATATATTTGTATATATTATATATATATATATAGTATATATATATATATATTATATAATTATATGTATTTATAATATATTATATAGTATATATTATATATATGAGATGATATATAGTATATAATATATATATATATATATATATATTATATATATATTATATAATATATACTATATAATATAGTATTTATAAATTAGTCACTTTATAGTATTAGTTATATAATATATATATATATATAAGATATATATATAGTAATATATATAGTATATATATATATATATATATATATATATATTATATATAATAGATATATTAGTATATATATATTATAAGTATATATATATATATATATATAGTGTATATATATATATTATAAATATATATATATATATATATATGATATATAGTATATATATATATAGTAGTATATATATATAATTATTATTATATATGGTATATATATATATATATATATATATTATACGTATATTAAATATATGATATTTATATATATATATACTATATATCTATATATATATGATATATTATAATATAATATATATATTATATATAGTATACCTAGTACTTATAAGCTCTGATATTCCGCTTTTTTTCTTTTGGAAATCAACATGAAAAAGTAAGGATAGGTTTTAAGTATTTCATGACACTGTGTAATAAAGTTAAATAAGTTTTTTTTTGCCTTTTAAAGAAACGCGGTCATTAAAATTTGTTGCCTTACAATAAAAAGAGGAGCATTTTCATTTTTCTCAAGAGCGAAATTTTCAAGAAATTATACGAAATAATGCATGGGAAGTACATAAATGCTGTAAAATGAGAACCATATACTGCAGGAAAGTATGAAGAAATATGAGGAAAAGCAGGAATGTTTAAACAATGATACTAAGCACGTTTTTCAAAATATATGAACGCGAAAAAACGAAATGTTTAAACAATATACATACACTTTTTCAAAATATATGAAAGCGAAAAAAAAACTAAATTTAATTAATTTAATTTTTCTTATTAATTAAAATCATTTTTTTTTATTGCAGGAATAATCCGTGACGCGACGTCCAGTTACACCTACGCTTTGTGCTTTCTAGGGGTGGCCGAATGGATTGGGTTTGGAGCTTGGCTACTCATGCCATTCGCTACTCGATACGACGAAAAAGCAATGCTCAAAAAGAAATTAAAAGAAATTGAAGAGGTCACGTGAAGATTTTATGTACGTCACAAGTTGCTCTTATTAACAAATTTCAAGTGAATCAGTTTAAAATTTTAGGTTTTCAGTGTAGCTGATACCTGAAATTCTTGAAACACATTCCTACTTGTATACTTTAACGATGTATTTTTAACTTAGAAATATGTTTCAATATATATATATATATATATATATATATATATATATATATATATATATATATATATATATATATATATATATATATATATATAAGTATACATATATCTATATCTAAATATATATATTTATATATATATATATATATATATATATATATATATAAATATATATACATATATCTATATCTATATATATATATTTATATATATATATATATATATATATATATATATATATATATATATATATATATATATATATATATATATATATATATATATATATATATATATATATATATATATATATATATATATATATGTAAGTCTTAATAAATCAATTGTATGTTGAGTCCAAATGATGCTAGAATAAGTTTTGCTCATTATAGAAAAATCTCGATTTGTATTTTCATATTTTGTGTAATAAAAATTTAATAGATTTTAAAGTGAAATGAATGACATATTTAAATATAGCTCAATTCAAAAGATGTAGACCTGTCTGTAACTTTAAAGGTTTACAGTTAAAATCTGGGCTTATAATAGATGAAATTTATTTTCCTTAAGTATTCATATATCATCAAACTCTGTTCTTGAGGGCGTAATCTTATATTACTCTCCTACTCTAATTTATCTTATATCATTAGAGAGTTGAATTTGAGTTTATTCTTATATTCTGTTTTATTGTTGTTTTAAATGAAATTTATTTTCTTTATTTACTATAATGAGTATAAGTATATTTCCTTTGCCTATTCTTAAAAGATAACAGAAATCGGAATATTTGTAATAACCAATTCTTGTTTGAGAATAGCTTTAAACGCAGGCGAGTATTGAAGATTTTAAAAATGATTGGCAAAGGTTTTTTTTCGCTTAATTTTTATATTATTTTTGTACTCACCTCTTTAGTTTGACATAAAATATGTGTATCATGACAACTTTATATGTTCTGTAATCGTTTAAGTAATATTTCGTTTATTTAGTTTATTATACATTTTGTATCATCAAAATAAAGAATTATATGTCATTACTATCATTGTTATTATTATTTCATTTGTAAAAATATATTCCTAGCGCTCACTACAAACTGCTGATATTAAATATTTAATTTATTTTAATTTAAATTTTATTTTATTTAATTTATTTAAATTTTACTTAAATTGTCGACCATCAAGAGTGCAAGAAAGTGGATATTTTCTTACCTTTAATTAAAGTGAAATGTAACGACATTTTTAAGCTACTGTAAGATATTCATTTAATACTGCTTCTGCTTCTAAAAGACTAACATAATCTTAGAATTGTTAAACACAATTAAACTTTTTGCAACATTCAAAATTTTCCGTTGCTTTTCTTTATTTTTTTAATTGTGTTGTTAGGGTAAACAATTTCTAAAAATATCTTTAGACTCTATAGATATTCCAGATATTCAAAAGGAGATTTAGAAGATATTTCATGACTGATTCACATTTTATTTATTATTTTAACGAAAAGATAAAGTGATTAAAATTCAGAGTCAATAAATGCAAAACCAAGTACCCCTATCGCAAACGGTTTTGTTGTCACTCTGCAAAATCAGAGAAACGGGTATCGAATTCATTCTCACATTAACAGTTTTACCAGTCCTATATTCATAATCAGTTGATAAAATGTTCACCAGCTTAGGCAAGGAAAGAAACGAACATTTGGACATTACCTTGCCTCACGCAAGTGATGTAAAAGGAGTTAAAGTTTTACTGTCGTCTGAATTCACGTAAGCCATCCTAAAGAGGGAATTAAAGGTTGGTTATCGTCTGGCTTCACGCAAGTTATGGTTAAGAAAGAGTTGCAGTTTGGTTGCCGTTTGTCTTCAAGCAAGCTATGTGAGAGAATGAGTTGCAGTTTTGCTGTCGTTTGATTTTACTCAAGGTATGTGGGAGGAGTTGCAGTTTGGCTATCGTGTGACTTCACACAAACCATATGAGAAGAAAAATTGCAGTTTGGTTGTCGTTTTGTTTCACGCAAAGTATGTGGGAGTGAGAGTTACAGTTTGGATGTCTTCTGACTTCACCACGATATGAAAGAGGAGAGGTTGCAGTTTGGTTGTTATCGATTTCACGCTAACCATGTGGGAGGTTTTGAAGTTTGAAGTCATGTGAGAAAAGGTGTTGCAATTTGGCTGTCTAGTTGATTCCTGATAAAAACAAGATACACATTAAGGTCAATGCCCAACATAGGCTGTAGCGACATTTGAAAAAAAAATAGAAAACTATGAACTGACGTCGTATTAGGATCTTAAATGTCATTGATATTATTTTTTTGAGTCAATAAATTTCAGAAAATTTAAGTTTCCTAACTTTTCTATATAAATTGTTTATTTTCTGATTTACAATTAAACCTTTATTTAAAAGTTCATGAGCTTTCTCAAGCGCCAGTTGCAGAAATAAGGTGTCAGTTGATTCTTATTTTAAGTAGTCAGCTATAGTAAAAAAAACTTTCACGCTATAAAAGTTATTCAATATAGTATAACATTTAAATGCTATCAGCTATATTTTAAAATTAGTACAAGAAATTATCACTGGGAAGCAATTTTTTTGTTGCCTATGACCTGATATTTGTTTTTAATATACTTTGTTAACTTCTATTCCTGAAATGGGCATTCTCATAAAGTCACAAGCAACTAGCTGAAATGAATTTCTAGGACCATTTCTCAATAATGCAAGTTTATCTCTCCAGCTACCTACAGTTTTATAAAGCTTACAAATATTATAATATTTAATAACTTCAATGAAAACTTCATTGAAAACACACGATCCACGTGTCTGATAAATTTGCAAAGGGGTTATTCTTGTTTCATCTGTTCTTTCCTCCAATTTATCATCTATTTCCTTATATTTAAGATCAATTTTAAGGATTTGCAAGAATAAATTTTTTGGTTCTATTTCAATTGTAATTTCCACTGATTGTTTGGAGTTTATTCTATAACTTCAATTCTATTGGTATCTCTTTCAGATTAATTTCATTATAGATTTTATTTCAAGTCCCTACTAATTGGAAGCAATTTATCTATAGCTTTTATAACAGTTCTCTTTTCAGAAGTCTCAGCTGAAACTTCGAATGTATTAGGCAAATGAGGCAAAGTTTTGTTTTCTACCTCTATTATAACTCGTATTTACTTTACCTTTCCTGCGCATATTTTAATCACTATGCCATAGTATATTTATTATTCTCTAAAGTGATTTAACGCATCGAATTTTGTAAAACTTCACGTCATTTTCTAGTTCATAATTTTCTTAATTTTTCCTTCAAAAATTGGTACTCGACAGCTGTAAATATTGCAAAATACTTGTACGCCTTTCTTACAAACTAAAACTCCTAGCAGTTTTATTTTTCATTCCTTTTTTTACTTTTTTTTTTAGTAATTTTTAAATTATAATTTTATTTATTCAAAATTTCTCTCAGCAATTTACTTCTCACATGGTAATAATTTTCTTCATTACTAGTCAAAATTTAATTTAAAACTCTAAAGGGCAACTAAGCTAACCAGGAACTACCCTCATAAAATTCCTGGGGAACTTCAACTTATTCTTATCCAACTTCAAAATCTGTGTTATCTTTTTATCATGGCAACCAGTCTAATACAACATTCTATTTGGCTATCCGATATTGTGTATCGAACTCATACTCAGTCAAATCAGCAAAAGTTTGGGAAACCTATTATTGGTATTCTGACAAATTCTGTAAATATTTGAGTCCTTAATGGTCAGTCAAGATTACAAACTTTCTACAAATTAAATACGGCGTAAAAATTAAACTCCCATCTTAATTAGTGATGCAGCAGATGTCATTTTTTCGCATCCGCAGATGCGGATGCGGATGCGGATGCGGATGTTTGATTTTAATATCCGCGAATGCGGATGTCCTGATATATATATATAATATATATTATATATATATATTATATATATATTATATATATATATATATATATATATATATATATACTATATATATATATATATATATATAATATTATTAGTGATGGACCCGATGTCAAAATTTGACTGTTTGGCGGATGCGATGCGGATGCGGATCTTAAAAGGATGAAATCGCGGATGCGGATGCGGATCTTAAGGTAGATGAGGATCCGGATGCGGATGCGGATGCGGATGTTTTATTTTTGAAGGTTGAATTAAAAATTATATATATATTATATTATATAATTATATATATATATTATATATACTATATATACTATATTATATATATATATATATATTATTATATATATATATATATATTAAGTTTGTCACCAACCACTCACGGGCAGAGCCTATTCAAGGAGGGGTGTTGCACACCTCAAATATTCATCAAACTAACACAAACTACGCAGATGAGCACAGACGCAGGCTTTAAAGTGAGAGAGATTAAATTCACAGGAAAACAAGAAGATGGACAGAGATTCTCTGAACAGAATGTGGCAGAAGAAGGAAGCACCGCAGAACAAGCCTGGAGTTACCAAATCAACACAAAACTCATACGCCGAAACAGCACCCCCTTGTCCTACGAGGGCCTCGTAAAGGTGGTGGTTTACGCGAGTGGTAAGCTCCCTCGAGCACCTGCCGCCTGCGGTACCTATAGAAAAGAGATAGAGGATCAAGAGAGCTGCCGTAAAGATAGAACGGGTCAAGTGAACTGGAAAGTGCAGAACAGTTTATAAAAGCCTTTTGGCCTTTGCCATCAACCCTATCCAAAAGCCGGGTGAAACCAAGGGCTCCCCCTGATATGAGAAGCAGTATCCATACAAGGGCGGATGAGGCCTTGTATAGCTGGAAAAACTGAGAAGAGGAAAAAAGTTCTCGCAGCCTAAACAGAACTCCCACAGTTTCTTTGAGGCCGCCCTAGCAAGCGCGTTGTGATGTGAGGGTTTCCAAGACATTTTTTTGTTTATGCTAAGGCCA
This sequence comes from Trachelipus rathkii, assembly GCA_015478945.1. NCBI lineage: Eukaryota > Metazoa > Arthropoda > Malacostraca > Isopoda > Trachelipodidae > Trachelipus > Trachelipus rathkii. Next base: position 13,960 of record JABUQX010107454.1, read on the forward strand.
AGGAATGTTATATTGTCAACAGGAGAGACGTAAGAACCGTGAAAAGAGATAGGAAAGTTATTGAAGGTGTCTTAGAGAGGGAATTTGTTGAAGTTGGGTTTTTAAGAATTGAATTTCTTACTAATTGAGACGACCCCAACCCGGAAATTCTATCCAGATTCGCGAGATAGAATCGGAAAGAATTAAGACGAGAGGCAATTCTAAAAGTAAAGAGGGGACAGAATTGATAATGAAGTTGAAGATGAAGTGAAGGGTCGAGTCACTGGCATACGAGTGGATAGAGTTTAAATGTGCAGATGAGAAGATCATTAATGAAAAGTAGGATAAAGTAGAGATAAACAGAACCCTGAGGAACACCCAACTTTTGACAGAAAAAGAAGTCGTCCCATCAACATCAGCGTTTATTAGTGATTTGAAAGAAAACTAAGACATAAGTTAAGCAAAGAAAGGAGGAAACCAAGGAGGGGAGCCTTGAGAGCAGTGACGCGTGTCATACCCGGCCAAAAGCTTTGGGTATGTCAAGCGTCACCACGCAAGTCTCTCCGTAGTTCCTGAGGGCGGAAAACCCATAAATCAGTAGATAGAAAAAAGTATATCGCCAGTAGACACCTCGAGCGCCGAAAGCCGTACTGGCGATCGGAAAGAAAGTGAATGAGATTCAATAATGATCTAAGAAATGAGAGTTGAGAAAGGGTTTCAAAGATCTAGATAAGAATACAAGTGAGAGCTATAGGGCGATAGTTAGAAGCGGTTTCCGGCTTCCCTTTTTTCCGAACAGGTTGGACAATGTCGTGCTTCTAACATTGAGGGAAAGTATTAGTAATTGAGACATAGAGAATATAGTTGAACGAGGGGCGGGGTCAGCACGAAAGCACCTTCCTTCAACTCGGGGAGGAATGCCATCCGGGCCACCCGCCTTCTAACGTTCACATAGATTTCAGGAGCCAATGCAACCGATCAAATGTAATCCCAGGCAATGGCATAAGACACCTGAGAGAGAAGAAGAAGGAGGAGGAGGAGGTAGGAGGAGGAGGAGGCAGG
>JABUQX010107455.1:0-10000 GCA_015478945.1 Trachelipus rathkii
GAACGGAGGGAAAGGCAAGTTAGAAGTGCATTTATGTCCATACTCAATATATTATATTATTATATATCATCTATCCATGTATAATTAGTATATATATATATATATACTATATTATTATACTATAGTATAGATATATATATATAATATAATAATTCATAATGATATTAACTTATATACTATATATATATCAGGGGCGTATAACAGGGTACATAGGGTAGGTAGAGCTCCTACCCATATTTTTGAGTCTTTTTGAATAGAAATAAATTAAACTGGTAAAGTAACTAAAACTATTACAAATTTGATTTTGAAAGTGAAAAAAAAGAACTGTATTGTATAAAACATACATTTAGAAAGAAAAACAAGCTAACACTTAGCAATAGCAATTATAATAACTAAATTCCCACATCTTGATATGAATTTCTGAATATGCCATGCTTTTTGCCTACACACACATATTTAAGCTAATCTGGGCTTACAGGAGATTTTCATATTTTTCATATAATAATATATAGGGCCAGGGCGGCAGAAAATTACCGTGCTGTTGCTGGTATCGAATGAAGGGAAATTAGGGCGAGAATGCCACGGGTAACGAAATACTTGTTCGTTCAGGGTTGGAAAACGTAGAGAGGAGGAAAAAAGGATTATTTGGGAATACCTCTCGTGTCTCTCTCATCTCTCGTCGTTCGGTTGTCTCTCTCTCTCTCTATAATATATATATACTGGAAGTATAATATATTTATGTATATATGGATATGTAGTATAATATAGTATACTTATATATATAATAACATAATATATAATAATTATATATAATTAGGGTAACAAGTATTAGTAACTTATATGGGGTATTTATATATGGAAAATATATATATAATTCAGGGTAGAGATAGGCAATATAACATGAGTATTTATATATAATAGTAGACTCTATATACTATATATATACGCTGTATATATATATATATACTATATATATATACCTATTATCTTTATATCTAGTACCCACTACTATATTATTTTTATATACTATATATATATGTATAGGTATAGGTATATATATGTATAGCTGGTATGTTATATAATTTATTATATACTAGTACTATATATATATATAGTAATGATATAATATAATATATCATCCTAGAACCCAAGTATATATGCTTGCAAGTACGCACTGTAATATATATTATGATATATTATTACTTCACGTATTAATACCCCTATACTACCTACTATATATATAGTTAGAACCCTGACCCCCCCTCACAACCATATATGATATATAATTTAGTATATATATAATTTTAAGAAATAGTATATTATGTATATAAAGCATATGCGTAGGAGCCTGGATAGTTAGTATTAGACGTAGTATATATATACCTATATATGATATCCTACTATATATATATATATTTAATTATATATAACACCTGGCAATTATGATAATAGTAGGGTACTCACTCGGGACGATATCGTAGTATATATATATATAATATATATATGATTATATATTAGTATATTATATATATATTACCTAGTATAGGAAGTAATATTATATAGTAATATATTAGTGATATACCGGCATGCTAGTATATAGTAATCACAATATATATATATTATATATAGTAGGTATATATAGTATATATAGCTATATAGTAATTTTTTACTATATTATATATTATACTATATATATATTTATGATATATATATATATATAGTCCTCACTAAGCCTTGTACATAAATGTACTGTATAGTATATCTATCTATATATAGGTATATAGCTATATATATATATATACTATACTAGATAGATAGGTCTCTCTCTCTATAAATATATATTTATATATATATATTTATATATAGTATAATATATATAGTAGTAATGTAGTATATATATAGTAATAATAGTATGATATAGCTATAGTATATATAATTATACTATTATATATATATATATAACTACTTTATGTATTATATATAGTAGTTATATATTATATATAATATAGGTATAATTATATATATATATGGATTTTTATATATATATAATTTATATAGTATAGATATATATTTAGTTTTTTAGACAGATTTTCACTCATGTACACATCAGTACGGGGCAGGAGAATAAAGATACTGGAAAGCCCGCCCAAGCCAAGCCTATGCAAATCTCGTCAGGTGTGCGCAGCGTGGTTTTTTAAGAGAGGAGGAAGTATTAATATACAGAGTAGGAGAAACAGAAAGAATGGCTAAGGGAGGTTCCATCAGAAGCAGAAGTGGCGTGAAAGAAGGAGGGCCCCACAACGGAAAAAGTCTGAGATTTTTCAATGGCTACACGGCGGAGTTCTGAAGTGTGTTGGGAGTCCCGGTCATCTTTGGAGGCGGGTGCGGCCCAAAAATTCAATCGGCGAGAGCATGGCGCACCGTGGCCTTGTATTGCGGGGAGGGAGCGATGCAATGGAGGTGGAATGAGAGCTGCCAACTCGGGTCCTGTTGAGGCATGTCTAGGCAGGTACTGTAGTAACACTATCAACAAAATGAGATTAGTTCGGCCAAGCGGTCACGTCGCAGAGATAGAGGGTCAAGACGAGTTAGAAGAAGTAAGGGGGAGCAGGAGTGTGTCTGCTTAGCTTAGGACTCAACACTCTATCCATAGAAGGGTGGAGCCGGAGATCGTCCCCCAGAGTGTGTGAGAAACTAGATACTAGTAGGCGACAAACAAGGGTGAATAGAGGCCTTATATAACGATGGAAGCTGCTGATGGCAGAACAGAAAAAGGTTCCCGAAGCAACGTGCACAGGAGGCTGACCGCAGTTTTACGTTTGAGGCAGCGCTAATAGCAGACCGGTATGTGTGATGTGTGAGGAGTGTAAAGATAATTTTTGTTTATGTTTGCGAACCCCACGAGAATGTTTATTGTTGTCCAACAGGTGAAGACGAGTTAGCACACCATCGGAAAAAATTAGGAAGTTTTGGAAGGTTTTTTTGAGAGGGAGATGTAGAAGTAGTCGATTTTTCAAAGAGTTGAATTTCATGTCTGCCAGTCTCGTGGCGGCCGGGCCAGCCGGGGAATCATTTAAGGTCGGCAAGAATAGAATCAGAAAGGGCTGTCAACGTACGATAGGCAACCGCCTCTAGAATGCAAAGAGGGAGCAGAGTTTGAATGGAGTGGAAAAGAATGGAAGAAGTTTGATCGATCGGCATATGAGGAGTGAACAGAAGGTAGAAGTACCACGCTGAGGAGATCGTCTGATGAAAAGTAAGGAATAAAGTTGGAGATGGAGAGACAGAACCTTGGAGGAACTACGCCCTGTTCGACAATTAACCGGAGAAGGAGGAAGTATTAGTCACTCCATTCAACAGATGCTTGACTATGAAGATTGCGACCAGAGAGTAAGACTTGCACACGAGTAAGGCTAAAGAGCGGGAAGGAGGAAACCCAGAAGGAAGGGAGCTTAGAGAGTAGCGCGCATGGCCAATAGCTTCAGATCAAGAAATCTTTGATACTATCGAGTGCCACCACCTCGAAGGGACTGCCGCGAATAGTTCCCTAAGGTGGGCAGGACAGACTCATAAATTCTAGTAAGAATAGGATAGTCATGTACCAGTTTGACCTCCGAGCGTCGAAAGTCATAGCTGATTGTGATCTGAAAGAAGGCGAATGAGGCTCCAGATGATCCAGGAAAATGAGAGATTTAAGTAGAGTTTCAAAGATTCTAGATAGAATATCAGAGTGAGAAGCTGATTAGGTACGTAGTTAGGCAAGGATCAGAGCGGCTGCGTGCCCTTTTCGGGATTTGTTGAGAACATATGCGCGCTTAGCCCAGTCACGTGAGGAGAATGTATTCTAGTATTAAAGGCCATAGAGAGTAGAGTTGAACGAGGGGACAGTGTGGCCAGCTAGGAAGCAACGCTCCTCCAAAGGGACGGGGAGGAATGCGCGCACCGGGCCACTAGACCTATACCTTGGAGGTCCATAGAATGCTCAGAATGCCGGAGTGCAGCCCGATCAGCGTAAATCACGGAGAAGAGGCATAGGAAAGACACCTGAGAGGAGAGAAGAAGGCAGGAGGAGGAATGCCCGGACTCGTCCGGGTAGAATTAGATGAAAAAAGGGGCCGAAGAGATTTGCCTTTTCAGTAGGAGAGTTAGCTACAGAACCGTCAGAGCAAATAAGTGGGGGAAAGGCAGTATTTACAAAAGTTATTAGAGATTTTTGTGGCAGAGGCCAGAATTTTGTATGCAGTAGGAGAGCAAGTAGGTTTCGACTTGTCTTTGTATTGAAAGCGCCGCTTAGCCCTGTCGAATAATAGCTCTGGAACGATTTCGAGCAGAATGGAAAATTAGTAGGTGATAGGAGAACGAGACGAGAGTTTTTCCATGCCCGATAGGCATTGTCTCTCTCTCTCCGGAATGGAGCGAGAACATTCTCTCTCGAACCGACCCTTTATATTTTGTGGAGAAAAACATTTAGTTGAAGAGATTAGCGGCACCTAGACTCAGGTTGTTTTGCAGAATCGGTGACCGAGATTTCGATCCTCCGAGCCAGCAAGATTCCACTCAAGCTAGTGTACTTATGAGAGGAAGGAGATAGCGAAGGCGCAACGCACGTCGGCGGACTCTCTATGCCGACAAATGTTATGGGCGAGAGGCCGATTAACCCGAGTCAGCCAGCAGTACGAAGGCTGGATCGGCTGCGTGTGCTGCAGAGGCGCTGATGATGGGTGGAGCACTGCTGAAGAAAAGTTTAGGAAGATTTAGTAGCTACATAGATTGTGTAGCAGAGATTTTTTCGATAGAGAAATTGGTGGTAGTTGTAGTATGACGGATGGAGGGAAGTGAGACGTAAATGTGGTGGAAACATAAATTCAAGGCTTGTTCAATGAATCTGGTTATGGACGATCACTGTAGATGAGGGTGTGTAGGTGTCTTTCATTAACTGTGTTCCATGTATGCGTTGAGAATTCATACTAGAAAGCTGTTTTGGTCGCCTTCCTGCCCACTCCTTGCAAATGCAGTATGAGAGGTAGCCGGCGCGCCACTGCAGTAATTGTGTCGTAGCTTGAAGATCACGCTGTAAATAAGAGGATCTCAGCATTTGTTGATGGGAAGAGGTACGTCTCAATGCGAGAAAGTAGTAAGATATTCTAAAAGGAGGTGAAAATGTGTTCCGTGTTAGGGGAGCAGTAAAAGCATAAAAAAAATTATCCCTGTGAGTAAGGGAGAAAGAATTTCCAGCCCAAGAACATCGAAATTAGGAGTTCAAGATTCGTCAAGGTAGCTTGTATTGAATATGGAAACTATAGAGGAATAGAGTATTTTTAGAAAGAAGATTAAGAGGAGGTGATAGAGGATAGCAGTTGGGAGATGGGAACAATAGTGGGTACAGGACAGGGCAAGGAGTACTTCGATGCTGTTGTGCTGCTTTAAGAAATAGTGTTGGAAGATAGAGCTGGGAATTTAAATAAAAACAAGCCAATCTGGCCTAGTCAAAAGGCATTTGACTCGGTACCCCAGAGCCAGACTTTTGGAGGATGTTTGTTGGGGAATGTGTACGGAGTGGAGCGAAAGACTGAGGAGAGGCCATAAAAGAGGAGATTCGGAGTACACTACACTGTCCACTATTGCGTTTTGTGATAGTGTAAGTGAAGAATGGGATGTAAAGAATGAGAAAATGGGATTGGTGAGTTAGGGACGAAATCCAGACATGGTAAGTAGTCCCTGTGTCCCTTACTCTTATAGCTTTATTTAGTGTAGTCATCAGAAAGGTTAAGAAGGATCTCCCGAATCTGGATGGTGTGTATAATGGGAATCGCGAATTTTGATTTTGGCATGTTGGACGTTGGGAGGAGGGAGTATTGAGAGGAGTTTTAGAAAGTTTTGACAGAAATTGAAGGAGATTGGTTTAGGTAGAATGACCAGAAAAGACAGTGATAATGAAGGTGGGTAGAGAGGATGAGGGAAGATAGTGGATTAATCGTCATTGATAATGATGAAAGATTGAGAAATGGGGATCAGTTTGTTTACCTGGGTGGCTTATTTGCAAGCAAGGGAGGATATGTGTACGGGAAGTGTAGGCAAGAATGGAAAAAAATATTGGAAAGAAGACAATGATAGCGTTATATTTCCAACATTATGAAGGATCGCGGTGAGATGGGATATAAAAAGTGAAGAGATTATATTTGATTAGGCATACTAGTAACCGTCACATTGAGCATAATTGGAGCCTAAACCACTGGAGCATACAACAAGAGAGGAAAAAAGGATGCGAAGTGCTGCTTGAAATGATAGGTGTTGAGGACGCATAGTGGGAATAGACGAGGAGAGATAGAGCTGGAGAAACAAATGAGTTAGGGGAGAGAGTTGGAGTGGTGCCTGTGTTGAACAGGATAGATTCGGTGAGATTGAGATGGTGGGGACTTTAAGGATGCCGGGGGAACGAGTCGCGAGTAGAAGTGGTGCTTGGAGAGTGAGGCTGAGTAAGGCCGTAGAGAAATGACCGGGCGGACGATGGAAGAATCGTGGAGACAGAGCCAGAGAAAAGCATGGACCGCCCGCGATGCGGCCAGCGTGAAATGGAGGATAGCATACTTCTTGAAAGGACTGCGTGGAAATCGATGTTGTCTCCGCCGACAGGCCGTATTCCTCCCTGAGGGAAGAGTAAGGGCGTAGTAGAATATATATAGTATATATATATAATATATATTATGATATGATATATATATATATATATATATATTATATATAATATAGGTTTTATGCTATAAAAGAGTAATATAGAATTATATACATATATATATATATATTTTATATATATATATATATAATATAGTATATATAATATATATATAATATATGTATAATGACATATATGTATATATAATAATTATAAGTAAGTGTATGATGTAGCGGTGAGGGATAATGTAGTATGCTAGTATGATAGATACTGAGAATATTGTATTGATAATATAATATAAAAGATATATGTTGATATATATTAATACATCTGTGTGCATATGTTAACGGCTGTATAATGTATTATGTATTTTATTTATTTATTTATTTATTTATTTTAATTAATTTATTAGTTTATTTTTTAAGTTTTTTTCATTTTTTATTTTTTTTTATATTTATTTATTTTTTATTTATTTTTATTTATTTTATTTTTTTATTTTTTTTATTTTTTGTTTTTATTTTTAATATTTTTTATTTTTTTCTCTGTTTTCTTTTTTATTTTATTTTTTTAATTTTATTTTATGTTTATTATATTTATTTACTTTTTATTTATCTTTTTCATTATTAGTTGTTTTTATTATTGTTCTTCTACTTTTTTTTAATTTTGTTTATTTTTTTTAATTCTTAATTTTTACTTTATATATAATGGCAGCTAATCACAAGTATAATAAAATAATCACATTGTATGAGTTTTTACCTCCAATTAACCACTAATTTACTTTACGTCCATCTGTTTACTTTTATACTACAGTATAAGCCAGTCAAAGAAGCCAATTTAAGAATGAGATTAAGATAGTCTTCTTCATTGAGAGTGATTCCCTTGAATTAATTAATTAACTTATAAATTAGTTCAATATTTATCACGAACTAATTACCAAATTAATTAACTAATTATCATAATAATTTTATAAGATCTATAATTTATAATAATAATTTATCACTATTCAAAGTGATTTGAATTTCAGCGTCCTTTTGAGAAAGGTTGCATAAGATGAGAATATAAATTCCTAAAGATACTGATCCCTTGAAATTTCATTGCTAAATTTTCAGGAATTTTTTATTATCTTCTAGTCTAACTTTTCAAAATAATACATAGAATATGAAAATCAATGTTTAACGTCGGTCGGAACAGTTCAGTAAAGATGTTTTACAAATACCAGGATATGTTAAATTAGACTTGGAATTTAAAAATATCCAAATGGAAGAATAAATTCAAAGGGTTGCAAATCTTTTCAAAAATTGAGCATCTGCTTATATTTTTATTTATTGGGGCATATCTCCAGATAAACAGTTACTTAGATGCGAGGTGATTAGCTTAACAGGTCGCAATGTAATGTATGTGATTACCTACATTGGAAACGAAAAGGGGACGAATTGTTCAAGCAATTTCATGTACATATTGTCTGGTTATGGGTATAAACTATGTCATATATTTCATAGAGAAATTTGATCAAGCACCTCAGCATACAAGAAGTCGAAGCTTTTCCAGATTCTACTCCAAACTAATAATTCAATACTACTGCGGCTTTATTTAATATATTATCCCACACATTTCCCTTTCAGTGGAATATCATTTAATATTCGTAAAGGCGTTGTTAACAATAGGGCAATATATGTTTAATACAGGGTTAGGAGAAAAAAACTTGATTTTTCAAACTTTGGAAGTTTTATTATCGATCTGTGAGTATTTTAATTCCTCAAAGAAACAAATTGTCGAATGTGGACAACAAGTTAACATTACAAACTATAGAGATTGAAAGTGAACGCTCACCAACGCGAGCTTTTAAGACATTACTGCTCTCTCTCTCTCCTCTCTCTCTCTCTCATTCTCGTTTCGTCTCGTCTCTCTCTCTCTCTATATACTATATATATATAGTATATATATATATACTATATTGAGGGTTATATATTATAGTATATTATATATAATATATTATATATATATATATATATATTATTATAATTATAATTTAACACATCAAAGCCTTGAAATTGAGTGAAGAATAAATTCGCAAAGAAAATAGTTTTGTGATAAATAATGCGAGGAAATGCTTAATTTGTTTTTGTCCTTCTTATCAAAGATATACAATTTGGCCCTCAGGAAAATCGAGGTCGTGTTCCGCATTATAATATATATATATATATATATATACTATTATATATATATATAATATATATATATATATATTATATAGTATATATAATATATATATATAATATATTATAGGGCACATACTAATAATATATATATAAATTATATCTAATATATTATATATATAAAATATATGTATATATATGAATATTATTATAATATATATATAAGTATTATACATATATATACTATATATAACTATATATATATATATATATATATATATATATTATATATAATATATATTTATATCATTAGTATATAATATATATATTATATATATACTATATATATATAATATACTAATATACTATTATATATATATAATTAATATATATAATATAATATATATATTTATTATATATATATATATATGTATATAATAGGAAAAATGTTAGTTTGAGTCCACAACTAGTAATATTTAGATTGAAAATGCCTTTAGTAAAATTAAAAGATACTGCAGCAGATCAGGTTAGCAAGGAATGATTCTTCAGGTTTGTAATATTTACAAGAAATACATAAGCTTTCGACTATTCTTAGGTACTCTTCACGATGTAAGTATATATACAATAAGAATTATTACAACCTGAAGAATATTCTTTACTACCTATTTGCCTGATATTCTTTTAATTTTAACTAAAATGGCATTTTCAGATCTCGTCTCTTCTGCTATTCTCTGTCTCTCGAAAATTCTCATCACTTCTCTCTCTGCTTCTCGATCTCTCTATAGGATTATCATAATATAGTAATATATAGTATAGAGAGTATATATATAGTATATATAATATATATATACATTATATAAGTATAAATATAATATATATATAGTATGTATATATATGTTAATATAGTACATATAATTAGTATATTCAGAGTTATATATAAATAGGAAACCTTATATATATATTACTATATATATATGTTATAATATATTATAGTTATATATGATATATTATATATAATATATAATATATAAATCATATATTATAATTACTTATATATATATATATATATATAATATTATATATTATATATAGTATATATATATTGGTGGATATATAGATAATTATATATATATACTAGAGGTATATTTATTATTATATCCATAATTATAAT
>JABUQX010107455.1:15000-17500 GCA_015478945.1 Trachelipus rathkii
TCGGAATGACCCATTTCATCCCTCATCCTCTCCTCTATTCTCTTCTCTATCTTTACTCTTAGTGTTCCCCTTCCATCGATCTTCATGACTTTTTTCAATATCAAGTCATCCCTTCTCCAAACTTCTCTCCATTCTTCCCTTCATCTTCTCTCCTTTTTCACCTCTCTCCTCTCCCTTTACTCTTCCAATAATAGACTCTCACTTACTTCTCCCTCTCCCTCTATATGAAGTTAGTTGTTAAAGGAAAGCATATTGGTGTGTTTCAAATGCCGTCAGTTAACACTAGAGCTTTCTAATCATCTATCTATTTACTATGAGATAAGTATCTTCTTCAACAACCATATAAAAACTGTTATTTAGCAATTACAAAATACTATATGAATAAAATGCTGTTAGTTTGTATAAAGTATTCCTAAATGCAATATAGTTTATAGAAGATAAGGATTCGCTCTAGTGTATGTTTGACTTAACTTTCCCTTTAAACTATTATATGCTATTTGATGATCTTTCTTCAAATGTTTAGGGTACCTGTCGCCTTCGTCTTTAAAGCTAGAAACCGTATATTTAACCAAATGTTCGCACGTAATATACCGTACTCAGCCGACTTAGTTCTCCCATATCATATTCAACCATAAACTTGTTTAGTTAGTATGTGTATTTTTATAACTACCAATATATTTTGTTTATTTAATTCGCTCTTGCGATTGGATTGTTCACTATCGTTGGAGATTGCATAATAAGATAATACCATTTTTTTAAAAGGGATAGGGGGGAGATAAGGAGATGGGATAGTGATAGGGTATAATAATATAATATATAGGGGAATAATATATATATATAATATAAAATAAAGAAGAGCGATGATTTATATATATATAGAGAGATAGAGAGAGAGGGAGAAAGAGGAGAAGAGAGAAGAGAGAAGAAAGAGATGAAGAGAGAGGAGAGAGAGAAATAAAAAATAGACGTACAGCTTTTGGGCAACACTGGTCAGAATGTATGGATTACTGGAGGGTATGCTTCGTTTCTAAGTGATAACTAAATTTGAAGAATATTACTATTGAACTGTATATAATCGAAAGAATCATCTTATACATCATTCACATAGCTTAACATACTAGTGAGATGCAACTTTTCCTCTTTTAAAATTTATATTATACTCCTCCATTACATTACATTCGACTCTAAGAGGCAACCGAACAATTTAATTGAATGAGAGAATTTATTATAATATAAATTGCCCCGCCTGCTCAAAAATGAACAAAACAAATGCAAACCAAATATTCAACGCTATGTCCAATTTTATAACCAGATTACTCTCTATTTTATCTAAATAAAAAAAAAATAAAAAAAAATTCCCCACCTCCTCCTCAAATCCACAAACTTATAATGATTAATTATTTCCGTATGCAGATATATAAAAAAAAAAAATGGAATGAACCTCTTAAACAAAAGGTAATTATAATACAAAAAATCCTCATAATATAAATATTATTAGAAAATGCTATTTAGAAGATTTCATACTATTTGGCGTATAGATTTAAATCGACTTATGAATCTTAGATACAATTTATCAAGAAAAGAGAAAAAGAGAAACAAAATAAAAGCAATTAAATCAAATAATCTTTCATTTTCCATAGTTCTGATTTTTTTGCTACTATATATATATATTATATATATTTATACTATGTATATATATATTATGAATATGCATATTAAAAAAATTAAACGGGATCCATTCAAATCCTTTGGTGAGTATTAGCTGAACTCAAAATTATAAAATACTATATTAATATTATTATATATATAATTAATAGTTATATAATATATATATATATATAATATATATATAATGATATAAATATTTATTATATATTATAGATTATATATATAGTAAATATTAATTTAAGAATAATATTTAATTATAATTTAAATATATATAAATATATAAATTTAATGAATATATAGATATATATATTATATATATATAAGTATTAATAATATATTATAATAAAATATATAATAATAATAAAATATTTTAGAAAATATATATATAATAATATAGATAATATATATATTAATATATAGATATATATTGTATATTTAATATTATATATATAAGTATAATATTAATATATAATTATATATATTATATATGTATATAATAATATTATATATTAATAATATATAATATATAGATAGATAATATATATATATATAGATATAATATATAGATAGATATATATATATATATTATATATAATATATTATTATATATATATATATATATATATAGATAAGCTAGTGTTTTTATATATATTATATAGATATATATATATATAAGATAATAAGAGATATATATATATATCAAGTTATATATATAATATATATATTAATGAAGAAAATCTTTCTTTCATTCATAAAGTGTTTGGATCTGCGTCCACATGCTAGAGTCAAATGAACAATTTCAATGCTCATTTATTTTATTAGAATATAGATA
>JABUQX010107455.1:22500-25000 GCA_015478945.1 Trachelipus rathkii
TTCGTCCTTTAATATAAATAGATTAATAATAAGGATAATAATAATAATTAATAATTAATAATAAATAATTTAATATAATAATTAATAATTAATTAATTAATATATAAATAATTTAATTAAATAATAATTAAGAATAATAAATTAATTAAATATATAATCAATTAATTAAAATAATTTAATTAATAAATAATATAAGTAATAAATATATATATAATATAAGTAATGAATAATTAATAATAATAATATAATTAAATATAAATAATAAATAATTAATAAATTATAATTATAATTAAATATAATTAAATAAATAATTAATAAAGAGTGAATGAGTAGAGAATAGAGAGAGAGATAATGGTGAAAGATAGATATATAGAGATAGTAGTAAGATAGATATAGATAGAGATATAGTAGTAATAGATAGAGATATATGAGATAGAGAGATGTAATATTATGATATAATATATAGATGAAGAGAGAAAGATATAGATAGTGAGATAGTAGAATGAAGAAGAGATAGATAAGTAATAGTAAGAGAGTAATAGGAGAGAAGAGATGAGAGAGTGAAATTAGATAGTAAAGATAGATAGATAGGGAGGATGAGATGAAGTAAAGAGCGAGTGATGATGATATAGATATATATATATATATATAAGAACGAGATATATATACTAAAGGATGAGGTGGGACAGGAAGTACGAGTACCAAAAAAGTATTAGACCGGTTGTATCTGATTGAATTCAGCAGGTCACACTAAGGGTAGTGCTGCATTTACATCGAAGAAAAGACGATTCTGGTGCTCCTCGTCTAGTTTTCCTCGACAATCTCCTCCAGGTAGACTTCACAAGAATACTAATACAGCATTCATTCTACACACATATACTTAGTGAATTTGATCTTTCGTGTGGTATTGTACTCTCAAATATTGTGAAACTAAGGTTTGCTACACACCTTATATAAGAAACAGCCAACAAACGCGTGAGTCAGTTTGCCACATCACATTGCTCTGCTTTATGTTTGCATCTTTCTCTATTGTAGGATTTTTGAGTAAATTGATTTGTGGTGGGTCAATTGCGTGGGTGGTGGCTGTATTGGGTAGTGAATGGCGGCGGTCATAAAGGTAAATAGAGTTATATATGGCGTTCTTGAGAGATCGGAGTGGTGTGTAGGAGAAAGAAATTAATGCCTTTATAGAGATAGACATAGCTTGTAAATAAGCTGCTAATTTTGAATTTTTTAATAGTGGTAAGTGGTTTTTATGGGATTTTCATTTTGTGAACAATTACTACATATCTCACAGAGAGCGTCAAAAAAAGGAATCTAGACTCACCAAAACATGAATAAATAGCCTTTAAAAATGTTATATTATAATAAATATCTAATCCTTTTGCATAATTAACGGTTAATTTCGAGAATTGAGTGACATTATCTCCTTTCCCAGTATTCGGGTTATTGGCTACATAATTTATAACTGTTGTGAACCTAAACTCGTTTGATGGGTATACACTAACTCAATCGATACCGTGCTTCGGATTCGGCTTACCTTAATATACGGCTTAGGATGACAAGACGTGTTTTTAAGTGTAGTTAATTTAGTGAGATCCGTAGGATTTTACGTAGATTTATCGACGATTCAAAAATGAAGTAACTTTACGGATCAGATAGTGCTTAGATTATCGGATATTATAGATTTCGAGATTTTCAATCCGAAAGTTGCCGAGAATTCGCTCACTTTCACTTATGATTATTAATTATGTTATATATATTGGTACTTTATATCAGTATCAATAATATAATATTAATTATTATATTATATATATAATATATATTATAATATTAATATATTATTAATATATTATATATATATATATATAATATAATTATTTTAATTAATATGATATTATATATATTATTTTAATATATATATTATATAATAATAATATATATATATATATATATTATATATATATTAATATAATATATATATATATATAATATATATAATAAATATTATATATATATATTATATATATATATAGTATATGACTACAATCTACGCGTAGCTTTATTATTTAGTTATTGTCAATATATCCCATTATTATAAATATAATAAAAACATAGAAAATTAATATGAGTCTATATTTTGTTATTATATTTTAGAAATTGGAAAGAAAAACAGGAAGGAAAAACGATGCCTATTGAGACAAAGCCCTCTTTTCTTATATATATAATATATGCAACAAGAGGTCCTATAATTATAATATATAATTCTCTATATTTATTTCTCAACAACTGATAACTTACTTTTAATATATAATATATTTATATAAAATTTAATATAATAATATATATAATATATTATATATTAATATAATATATATATATATATAATAATATATATATATAAATAAATATATTAATATATATATTATAATATATATTACATATTATAATATAATAAATATAAGTATATTATATATTATAATATATATATATAGAGATA
>JABUQX010107455.1:30000-34803 GCA_015478945.1 Trachelipus rathkii
TCATTGTTTAAAGAATATATATATATATTTTATTATTGTTATTAATTACATATCTTAATAATAAAAAGACTTTTTCCAATTTTCAAAATTTTATAAATATTTAAAATATAAATTGTTTTATAATGGACATGATTTAGATAATCAATGATGATCGGACAAAATATCTATGTAATAATAATGAATGGGTCCAATAATTAATAATAATAATAATATAATTAATTATATAATAATATAAATAATAATAATAAATAATAATAAATATAAAATAAGTAATAATAAAATATAATAATATTATAATGTAAGTCATTCTAATAAATATAAAATTATATTAATAATAATAATAATAATAATAATAATAATAATTTTAAATAAATAATATTAAATATAAATGATGTCAAATTATGTCATGTTATTACTGGGTAATTAATAATTATAAACAGATAAAATCAGAATGTATATATATAATAGTTTTACAATTTTTGTTATAATAAACTATTATTAATTCAGTAAAAAAAAATTAATAAAGAATTAAAAATAATATTAAAATTATATATAAATAATAATATATCAATAATATAATAATGCTTATAATAAATGTATAAAATAATAATACTAATCTAAGGTTATAAAGATCCTAGTACTTAGTATAATAATAATTAACAAGAGAAATGTAAGTAATTTAATATAAATTAATATATAAATAATAAATCAGTAATAGAAGAATTATTAGCAACATTAATTAAAGAAGCTTTTAATGACAAAATAATAATTAAATATAATATAATTATTAAATAATAAAAATTTAATAATAAAAGTTAAATAAGAATATATTATTAACAAATTTAATAAAAATAAATATAATAATAATATTTAAAATGAAAAATAATAATAATATAATAATAATAAATTAATAATAACGACATAATAAAAATATTCATTCCGTTACCAGTATTGGTTAGTACAAAATATAACAATTTTAAATATATAAAAATTGCATTACAAGTTAAAGTGATTTATTGAGAAAATTATACGACGTTACTTTAAATATAAAAATAATATAATAATTTAATATAATAAAAATAATAATAATAATATATAATAATAAATAATAATTAATAATTAATTTATAAATATAATAATAAATTAATATAAAATATTTTATAATATAATTATATAATTTTAATATAAAGTCAATAAAATAAATAATAAAAATTAAATTAATTATAAATAATAATTAATAATAATATATATATAAATTAATATAATTAAATTAATAATTAATAAATAATATATTAATAATAATATATATATATTAAATAATAATAATAATATATAAATTATAATTATAATTTAATTAAATAAAATTAAAAATATATTATAAAATTAATAATTATAATATAACACGAGGAGTGGATGAATTATGTTAATAAAATAATGAATAATAAAAAATGATGATAGTGAAGATGAAGATAGAGGATTTAGTAAAGATTAGAAGAGATTATTAGATTATAGAGAGATTGTAAAGATTTGTAAAGATTTAAAGATGTTCAGAGATAGGAGATAAATAATGAGTAGACTCGAGTAACAGAGATTGATTATAATAAGTAAGAGATAGATGAGAATATAGAGAGATATATTAATAAAGATTTGAGAGTAAAGAAAGAGAGAATATTATTTATAGTCTGGCGATAATTGGTAGTCATTACTAAAAAACCAGATACATCAATATATAAAAAGATGTTAGGCGTGGAGTTGATAGATGATAATGTCTTGTCAATGCTATCCCTTGACTTATTTATCATTTAATTCATATCAATTACTTTATGCCAATTTCTCAATAATTTTTAATCAAATATCACACAACTTTATCATTCATACTTTCCACTTTTTTTCTATACCACTATTTGTGCGTGTATCTTGTGTTGGTATTGTTATAGGTTGAGTATGATTTATATATATATATGTAGGCGTGTGTAATGCTTTTATAATATCTTTTAGACTCAATATAAGTTTTTCCTCTAGAGTCAATTAGGATAACCAGATCACTTAATAAAATATTTTACTATTAAAGATATTAAATATTATAACTTTTGGTATTTAACGTATTCAAGGTATTTTTTTTATCCGCTCGGAATTATATATATGCATTTACTGCAGGGAACTCTAGGGGATTTATTTTCAGGTATCAATGATTATTTTTCCCCAAATGATCTGAAAGGGAATATTATATTATATATACCTGATATAATTATATATGATATATATAATATATATATATATATATACTTAATATATATATATATATATATATTATATTATATGATATATATATATATATATTATATTAATGAAGATATTATATATATATATAATATTATATATATAATATATGTATATATATATATATATATTATATATATATATAATATATATATTATATTATATATAATATATACACACCGTATATATATATTATATATATTATATTATTATAAAATATATTATAATATATTATATATATTATATATATATATATATTATATATATTAATATATATATATTATAGATATATATATATATTATATATATATATATATATAAGATATTTGGTATGGAGAGGAGAAATGGTTCACCCAAACCTGAGTGCGGAACATATATAGATATTAATTATATATAATATATATATATAATATTATATTTTATATTATATATTATATATATTATATTTTGGTATATATATATTAATATACTTATATATATAATATTAATATTATATAGATTTAATATATAATATATATATATATTATATATATATAAATATATATATATATAATATATATATATATTAAATATATATATATTATATTAATATAATAATATATTATTATATATAAATAAAATATATATTAATATATATAATATTAATAGATTATATATATCAATATGAAAAGGTAGTACCAAAAGGGTGAACCTTATAGACTAAGATTTTTTCGAGATATGTGTAGAGTATATAACCAGTGTACTTAAGTTTATTTATCATTTTACAACAATAGTACTTCAATTACAATAATTAAAAATTTAATGAAGACGTTGTTAGCATTTAAAAAAACTGTATTGATATTTTTTTATCAAGGAATAATTTACTTTTTGTTTAGCAGTTTGCCAATTATACTTTAAATGTATAATTTAAGCATATTTTTATTGTTAAGTTTTTGTAATGTGTCAAGAATTACAGATAACTATGTTATTAGCTTTCATTGTTAGAATGTAATCGTAGCTATGTCCATTCGATATAAATATTAGTTTATGATTCACCTTTTCTTTACATCATGTTAAGAGCTGACATACTTATTCAACGTTTGTAATTAGTCAACTATAATATTCTACTAGATTTATTATTTTTGCACAGAATATGACAAAGCATACTGTTCCAAGTAATTTTTCAGAGATTAGCACTTTTATTCTTTCTAAATTATTATATATGCTAATTGCTAATAATCACTATGTGTATTAATTATACATTAATTATTCACAATTGTTACTTTTCTGGTTGGCCTTAATGTACGATTATACACAGGGACTTCAGATACCAATTCTTTTCAAGTAAATTTCATTTAGTGTTAACCTCTCCCTGAAGATAGTCCCATAGTCCTCTCTAGATCACTCACAGATATATCAACTGAAACTATATGAACTAATACTAGTAAGGTAAAAACTAGAACACAATACTAAAATTATATTACTTATAAGAAATTCTCAAAAGTGTTAAATTGATGAAAAAAGGAAAGAGAAAAGATAATAAGAGAAGAAAAAACCATTTCCACTACCGTATTCTCGCTCTCTTCAGTGAGATCTATCTGTATGTGATTATATAATAGAACGATAAAATATTTGTGTTCGCCGCATACGGAGGTGGGTGAGAAATAAACCCCGAGGCCACTACTGTGTTCTTTTCTCACAAAAAGTTTTATTATTTATTTTTGTCCAATTCCCCTTATATTTTCTTCAAGAGGTTTTTTGTGTCTCACTTTATATTTTTAATGTTTAAGTGTAATAAGAAAAATATTTTGCTCAAATATGTGAGTTCTTTTGATACACTCACACACATAACACACACACATTTCCACACTAACACACACATCAATTAATACACAATACATTATATATTAATATATATATATATAATATTAATATAATTAATAATATATATATTTAAATATATTATATTAATTTCCTTTTCGTTGAGGGAAAGAAATATTATATAATACTTTAAAAATTAATTTCTATTAATATTATTATATATATTATTATATAATATTAATATTATATTAATATATATATTAATATTAATTATATAATATATATATATTATATAATATAATATATTTATATATTATATATATATATATAAAATATATTATATATATATTAATATGTGATATAAATATAAAAAATATAAATATAATAAATAAGAGTAATAAATATAGTGTAAGAATATTATAATAATATATATATATATACTATTATATATATATATATATTATATATATAAAATAATATATATATATAATTATAGTATAAATCACGTCATATATATATATATATATTATAATATTAATATATATATTATATAATTATATATATTTAATATATATTATATATATATATATTAATAATATATATATATATATATATTATATTAATATATATATATAATAATATATATATATATATGAAATATATATATAGCATACTTACAACAAATCTAAAGTAAGTGATATTATTTCTGATTTATTACAGAAA
>JABUQX010107456.1:0-7500 GCA_015478945.1 Trachelipus rathkii
CGAAGTTGAGATTCATTGATTTATTTTGATAACGCATTTTTGAGAGAGTAATTAGATAAATTGAATAGATTATGATGTTTAAGGTCTCCGCTATGCTGTTTTTTACTTGCAGTTGCTAGCTATTCATTATTATTGATGATTCAATTAATTAATTATTATTATTATCATTATCAGTATCATTAATCATTATCATTAGATTATCATTATCATTTATAAATTGATCAATTATTATATATATATTATGATTATGTATTATTGGCATTATTATTATTATTATTATTATTATTTATTTATTATTATTGATTAGTATTGTATTGATGTATTGAGTATGCGAGGCGATAGCTGTAGAAACGGTTTCGGTATATGGAATGTACGAATGGAAGCAAATTCTGTTGAGAAGAAGAGGGGAATGTAATCGAATGTAGTTTAGAAAAGATGTAGCTGATGTGCGTCGCCGTAATCTAAGAACAAAGATGGAGAAAGAAGTGAGGAAGTGAGTGTGTAAGATTGAAAGGTTTGTGAAAGCTTGAGTGGAAGGGAATTGGCTGTGAAATGAAGGGAAAGTTACGATTATAGTGAGTGATCTGAGGTATAGATGCTTATGATTGGAAAGTAATGGTGTATAGCAAAAAGCCAGTCAAGAAAGGTGGGGTAATGGGAGTGAATGGGGGAGGTGTTTTGTGAGAGGGGTTTTGGTTGCGGGTCTTAACCGGACAGGATGAACCATACATTTGTAATGATAGCAACAGTATGAGTTCTATATCTGTGTGAATGTTTGACTGTGACTGGGGTTGCATTAAGTGGTATGACGGGAAGGTGTGAGGGTTTTACATTAGACTAACGGTAATGCTTCTTCACGCTCTGTTTACTTTACTTATTCCACTTTCCATGCATAATATAAATCCTTCCTCCGGTCCTGTGTAAGTGGAAAAGAGCTAAAAGAATATGTTATTAATATATAATAGTATGTAATTTGATATATCCTATATACCACTATATTGGGTACCTGATATCACTACGAATATATTAGTTTATGATATAATCAGTATTATTTAAATTTAATATATATAGTAAGTATGCAATAGTAGTAATAGTAGTAATATAATAGTAGTATCTTTATTATGTATAGTATTTCTCTATATCTTCTATATACTTCATTTCTTGCTCTTTGTTAATAATTAATATATAATTTTTGTATCCAAGAATTCAAAGCATTAGCAATGATTTGTGGTTTATATGGATAATATGGAAACACCCAGTATTATATACTTATATACTAATATATATATATATATATATATTATATATATATAGTATAGTATTATATACGTATATATATATATAAGTATTTTTTATATATATATTATAATTTAGTATATATATGTATTTATAGTATGATATATATTATGATATAGTATTATATAGTATGACGTATCTATATATAGTATGATAGTATAATGATATACATATATATATATATGTAATATTATATATATATATAATATAGTATAATATATATATATTATATATATTAGTATATATATTATATATAGTATAGTATATCTTTAATATATATTATATATTTGATTATTAATATATATATATTTAATTATATTGTCTTTTATAGTAGTATTATATTATATATTTATTTACTAATTTATATATACTATACATATGTAGATATATATATATATGTACTGTGTGTGTGTGGTGTCGTGTGTCGTGTGTTGGTGTGTCGTGTGTGGTGTGTGTGATGTGTGGTGTGCTGTTGTCGTGTGTGTGTATACTGGTTGTGGATAACAAATTGTGTGTGCGAAATTTCAAGGGGAATCTGCGTCAGATGCCATAAACATCAAAGCTGCTACTTTTTTGTTGGTTTCTTGTGGTCAAAACCAACCTTCTATTGGCATGAAAACATTCTTCCCGTCCACCAATTTCGAATTAAGTAAAACTGGAAGATGGCGCGCAGTTGCCACCCATCTACTGTACATTGTAGGAACATATATATATATTATTATATCATTATATATATAAGTATATATATAAATATATATTACGTTTAATACATAATAGTATGATAGGTAGTAGATAATAGTTACTAGTTAGTATATATCAATGATAATAGCCGTTAGGTATGTATATATATTATAGTATATAATATATATATATATATATACATATATATATATTATATAGATGAGTATATAATATAATATATATATATATATATATATTATATATAACATACTATATGTATGTAAGTATGTATGTATGTATATATGTAGTAATGTATATGGTATAGGTGATGCAAGTAAAAGTTGTCGCATTAGTTACATTTGAAACGAATCGCTATGATCCAATAGTCGAGATATTATATGTAGGCAAATTTAACAGATACTCAAAATAAGTATTCTAATATTAAGCGTCTGCCGAAGTTCAGTTACGACGAAGTTATATTAAGATATGAAATTGTTTAATTTAGTAATTGCATACTAAGATAATTTGTGTTATTTAACTTCACCTGTGAAACGTAAGAACATTATTTAAGGGTTATTATTATTTCTATCATTTTCATGAAGGACGTACTAGCACACAGTGATGTACGAACGTCGTGACACTGACGTGTCGGATATGAAGATACAAAAATGAGTCCGAAGACTCATGATGGAGAAAGAGCACGTCGGTTTGAGTAGTAGTGGTCAATGAGATGGATACAGTAAAGTTTTAACTGTTCCCTTGGGACACTTGAGAGAGACTAATTTCTCATTAATGTTATATACTATAGTAATATAATATATACTATATATGATATATAATTATATATAATTATACTGTATCTATAGTTAATATATATATATATATAAGTATATACTAATATATCATATACGTTTAATATTAATATGATACTAGCCTATATAATATCGGCCATTCAGTCTAATTGTTATTAGGTTTTCCTGAATATCTGGTGTACCATTTTGGGCGATAATAATCGCCGTATCATCGTATTGCGGGCGATACTATGGTTTTTGTTGATATACAGAAAGTTTATTTTTTATTATCACATTTTTTCGTTACAATTTTATTATGGTAGTAACCTAAAAATTATTGTTCCGGCCAGTATTGAGAATTTTTATTATTTTGTTAGATAATGCCTAATGAGGAAGCTATCAATCAAATTAGATTAGATATTGTGTTGCTTTATTAACCAATCAAAAGTTGTTCAGCATTTTTAGCTTAAGCAAATTAAGGATGGAATTTCTCGAAGCAGCGAGTTAAAATTATAGAAATCATTTTCTAATAACTTTAACTAGTTCTATAGTTCACTGAATCCGATTGCAACTCTGACTAGCTGATGATTGTGCAATATATTATCAAGATGTAATGGTGGTTCCTTTTTTATATTTCTAATATTGTTATTATTTCTACGACCACGGAGTACTAATACTACTACTACTATAATAATAAAGAATAATAATAGATAATAATAATAATAATACTAATAATAATTCTTCGTGAATAAAAAGAAAATATATAATAAATAAAATAATAATAATAATTAAAATTAATTAACAATAGAAATCAAACAATAACCAACAGCAACAATAATGCAACTGTAGTATCATCTATTACCGTTGATTTAATAACTATAGTATATATTCAGCAAAAAAACAAAAAAAAAACCTAAAAAAAAAAAAAACTAAAAGAAAATAATGTATAAATGTCACTGTTCTTTCAATTGAGTTCATTAACGTGATAGTCCTCCATTGCAGAACAGTCGGTTGTCTTTATCGTCGATCGCATAAACTCATGCAATGGCAGTGTATGCTGCTCTCATTGTTTCTCTGATGTCATATGCTGTCGAAAGCATGTGTTGAAAATGCTGAAATTGTCAGAAATTTTTTTGCAGAAGTTTGAAGAGAAAATGAAACGTTAAATAGGTGGAGCGCAATGTAAGAATTTAAATTTTTTTGAATGGTTCCTCCATTGTTAATCATGAAAAGAAAAAGAACCATAAAGAAAAAAAAAAAGACAGAAAGCAAGTGGAAATAAAAAATATATTAAGGAGGCAGGTAGGAGGAGGAGAGGAGGGGGGAGGAGGAGGAGGAGGAGGAGTGAAGGAGAGAGGTGAGAGGAGAAGCTACCTCTCATTGCCTGATATATATCTTTATGAAGAGGAAGGGCAGGAGGAGGAGGAGAATGATTGGGAGTGATCAATTAAACAAGACCGAGCATTGGAAAAACATTCGCCAGTACAAGACCATGTGGAGGAAGGAGGAGGAGGTGATTCTTGCTATGATGAATGGTACAGATTCTTGATGATGCATGAATAAGAGAAAAGGTTGCTAAAAAGACGAAGCATGAAATGGATGTCAAAGGACTAATTGAACAGAGTTTGAATATATCTTTATATATTTTTTATTATTATTAATTATTGATTATTATTATTATTATTATTATTATTAATGTATTATGGAGATTATTAATTATTTATTATTTTATATTATTATTATATTAATTATTATATTATTATTATATTATTATATCTAAGTAGAGTATGTATTATTATTATTATTATTATTAGTTATTATTATTGAATTATTATTTATTATTGATTATTCATTATTATTATTGATTATTATTCTCACTATATTATTATTATTATTTATATTATTATTACTTATGTATTTTATTATTATTATTATTATTATTATTATTATTATTATTTATTCATTAAGTGTATATTATGATACTCTAATTCATTATTATTATTATTTTTACTATTAATTAATTCTTACTTAGAGTTTTTTTACTAGAATTAAATAATTAATTATTGCGAATGCGAGTATAATTAACTATTATATATTATTATTATTATTATATCATTTTATTAATTATTAATTATTATTAATTATTATTATTATTGATTATTAAATTATTAGATTATTATTATTATTTATTATCTATTATTATTCATTATTATTTCCTGTCCCTTCCTTGAAAGGCCCCTGCACGTGAGTGGTGGTGACATTGTGTAGGAGAAATAAAAGAAAAGAAATAAGTATTTTATCAAATTATTTTTCTGTATTGGAAATAATTTGGTGAAGCTACTTTCTTATAAGTAATATGTCTTTTCTGTGAGGAAATTATTTTGAGACATTTATGGCCAATTTGTCATCAGCGATTCGCTGGAACTTTCTTTGATAGCCGTTTGAATTCTTCCTTCATTATATAATAATAATAATAATAATAAATGAATAATAATAATAAGATAATGACAAATTGTTATTAATAATATAATAAATAAATAATAATAATAATAATAATAATAATAATAATAATAATAATAATAATAATAATAATAATAATAATAATAATAATAATAATAATAATAATAATAAATTTTTAATAATAATAATAATTTACATCCCATTATTCATATTTCCGCCCTCGTATTTTAACCATAAGTAATAACCTTATGAAAAATAAAAAGATTTCTTTGGCTAAATTATTCTTTACCAAAAAAAAAAAATCATTCTAATAAATAATAAAAATTATCCTGTGAAAAATCAGAAAAATTGTCGAAAATTAATTAAATTATAAATAATTTGATGGAGGTTTATAAATGAAATTGAGTCTTAATAGAATTTTGGTCTCCGAGGGATTAAATGGAATTATTTTCCAATGAAATTTCTGCAGTTGTGATGATTGAAGTTTTAATTACACGATCAGGATTGATTTATATTGCTAAAGAACAAAAAAGGACTATTATTATTATTATTATTATTATTATTATTATTATTATTATTATTATTATTATTATTATTATTATTATTATTATTATTATTATTATTATTATTATTATTATTATTATTATTATTATTATTATTATTATTATTATTATTATTATTATTATTATTATTATTATTATTATTATTATTATTATTATTATTATTATTATTTAATTATTAGTAGATGTTATTATTAGTTTATGAAGTTATATTATTATCAATATTATTATAAATGTTATTATTGGCATTATTATTAATGATATATTATTATTATTTAGAGAAATAATTCATTAATAAAAAATTATTCTACTTATGACTAACAAATAACTTAATGATTATTATTCTTATTATTATTATTATTATTATCTATATTATTATTATATTATTATTATGTATTATTAAATTAGTTATTAT
The DNA here is from genome assembly GCA_015478945.1 of Trachelipus rathkii. Taxonomy (NCBI): domain Eukaryota; kingdom Metazoa; phylum Arthropoda; class Malacostraca; order Isopoda; family Trachelipodidae; genus Trachelipus; species Trachelipus rathkii. The sequence goes on from JABUQX010107456.1 coordinate 6,204, forward strand.
TATTATTATTATTATTATTATTATTAATTATTATTATTATCACAAGGCTTTGCATATTTTTGGGAGTACTAATTTTAATGTTTTTAGATATCTTATTTTTATTTTAATAATTTTTTACAGAGTTATAATCTTAAACTGTAATAGAAATATCTTTTTTCTTCGCTATGTTGAAATCTTCGTTATTTAGTTTATTATTATTTATTTTACTAAACTAACTAAACTACTAACTACTGGGCTGCCTCTGCTACTACTTGAAATAGTTTTAGATAGCAGTTTTGTTGCTGCAACTACTACTATACTGCTCATTATTTTATTGTTCTATTACAACACACGCCATTATTCTTTTTTTTTTTTTGTTATTCCTACAACGCTCAGTAAATTGGCTATAATAATAATTAATTATTTTCATTGAAATAATGGCTTATATTTGAGGTAACAGAAGTCTTGCGCATTGAAGTTACAAGTTTAAGGTTTCATGTTACTTTCATAATAATATGAAAATATATATATAATATATTATATATTTTTAATAAAAGAATTTAATAAAAAAATAAATTTAAAAAAATTAAAAAATTATTATATATTAATAATAATTATATTTAAATTGTATATCTCTATATACAGTGTGGTATAGATTTATACAATATATATATATATATATGAATATATGTGTGGTGTGTGTGTGTGTGTGTTGTGTGTGTGTGTTCGAAAGGAACGCAGCTAATGGAATGTCTTCTAACAAAATATTAATCAGGAGTTTTTTTCCAGTATTTATCTTAAAAGAAAAAAAAAGTAATAGGAAAATTAATTCTAGTAATTTTCTTTTGTTAATAACAATGTATCTTACTACTTCATAAAATAGATGCAACCTCTCTCCCATCTTTATTTTAATAGCTTTAAGGACTCCTTCCTCACAGGAAAATTTCTTCTCACTTCCTACCTCCTTTTTATGTAAAGGTCTATGATGGGTAAGTTTTGTTATAATTTGTTAACGTATTAAATTTTTAATTGGTCTTTTTTTCCTTTTTATATCTACCCTGGTGGGTAAGGTCAGAGATTCACAAGAGTTGAGTCGTTTCAATCAACAATCAATTCAATTCAATCAAGAGCCGACATCAATTAATACAAGAATTACATAAAATATTAAAATATTAAAAATATTAAAATGATAAATTGGAGGATAGTATTAGTACAAGATAAAATATATAAATAATTCTGCATACATATACAAAAACTAATAATACTTTTAAGTTTTTCCATAGACCGTCTCTTTACATTATTTCATCTATAGTCTCCT